>LR778284.1:25438629-25476168 GCA_902810595.1 Coregonus sp. 'balchen'
GTAGTTGACTGAAACCCAGGGATCAATTATGTAGCCCCCCCCTGTGTAAAGGGCGGCTGACTGGGAGTGAAACCCGGGAAAATTATGGTGCCCCCCCCTGGTAAAAGGCCGCTACGGGTGATGAAACCCAGGGATCATTATGGTATTTCCCTCCCCTGTGTCAAGGTCTGCTGACTGGTGAGTAAAAACCCAGGGATCAATTATGGTAGTCCCTCCCCTGTGTCAAGGCTGCTGACTGGTGAGTGAAAACCCAGGGATCAATTATGGTAGTCCCTCCCCTGTGTAAAGGGGGCCTGCTGACTGGTGAGTGAAAACCCAGGGATCATTATGGTAGTCCCTCCCCTGTTCAGCCCGACGGGTGGTGAAACCCAGGGATCAATTATGGTATCCTCCCTGTGTCAAGGCCTGCTGACTGGTGATGAAAACCCAGGGATCAATTATGGTAGTCCCCTCCCCAGTGTCAAGGCCTGCTGACTAGTGAGTGAAAACCCAGGGATCAATTATGGTAGCCCCCTCCCCTGTGTCAAGGCCTGCTGACTGGTGAGTGAAAACCCAGGGATCAGTGATGGTAGTCCCTCCCCTGTGTCAAGGCCTGCTGACTGGTGAGTGAAAACCCAGGGATCAATGATGGTTGTCCACCAACAGAGCAGAGTGGTTTAAACACCTTCCTGCTATCGATCCGCAACAACCTAGTAGAATGATTGCATCCATTATTTCAGCACACACACGAACACACACTAACACACACACGAGCCACGTAAAACACTCACACACGCTTGTACGCACACATCTATTTTAGAGATAGGAGAGTGCCGTCCCTCTCTGTCCCCTTCACTCATGCTGATTAAGGTTCCCTTTTGAGTGAGTGGGGACGATGGACAAAACAATCGAATGGCATCAGAGAGGAGAGGAGAAAGAGGAGAGACAGAGGAGAGAAGGGGAGAGCAGAAGAGAGCAGAGGGGAGAGGGGGAAAAGCAAAGGAGAGAAGGGAAGAGAGGGAGAAAAGAGGAGACAGAGGAGACAGAGAGAGAGGAGGGAGGGAGAGGGGAGAGAAGGAGACAATAGGAAAGGGAGAGCAGAGATAGAGCGATAGGAGAGACATAGAGGGGTATAGCGCCAGATTCTTCCTCTGTAGGGGAGAACAGGTGAGAGGGGAAGAGGGTAGCGACAGAGGAGAACGGGTAGCAGATATGGTGAGGCACAGAGGAGCTTTAGTAGGCGTCTTTTATGATCAGCTGTAGTAGGATAGAGAGCAGCATTTCCTACATCTATCTCTTTTCCCATTTTCTCTCTTCTCTCGGCCTTTCAGCTGTCTTCTCTCGCCCTCTTCTCCTCTTTGCTTCCTTCTCTCTTGTATCATTTTCTTTTGCTCTCCTTTTCGCTCTTTTCTCTTACGTCTCACTTTTTTCTCTCGTTCTCTCATCTTGTCTCCTCTTCTCTCGTTGTTTCTCTCTTCTATATTCTATACGTCTGTCCTCCATTCTGTTCCTCCCTTGAAATCCCTTACTGCTCCCCTTCATCTTTGCTCTTACTTTTCCATGTCCATCACTTGTTTTTAATTGTTATTCATAATTTCAGGCAGTTTCTCTCTTTGTGTTGCTCTATTCTCTGTCAGTCACTAGCTGTGAAGGACTAGAGGGATATTTCAGCAGTTGGCTGTTACGTGGAGTGACTCCAGTATTTGCTGTTACGTGGAGTGACTCCAGTATTTTGTTTGCCGCTCCTTCATCTCAAGTAATGTCTTCCCTATAATCTTCACTACAGTGTAATTACGCATGAAGACACGTGTGTCTCTAGGGGCTTCTCAACTCAGAGAGCGTACAGTTGTAATGAACAACTCTTTATGGATTCTTTATGAGGGATGGTCTACAGTACGTACTCAGACATAGATTTAAAGAGACCTGAGAGCTTGATTCATCTCAGTCCAATCATTCAGGAATTAATGACTGGTAGTGTGTGTGTGTGTCAGATCTGGACTGTGTATTGCAGTATTTCGTATTTACAATACTTTTTATTTTTTTCTGTATATTTGAGTATTTTCAAATACACAGCCCAAAACAAGTGAAAACATGTTTGATGGTTATTTGTAAAAATATAATAAAAATAGTCGACCAAATGTATTTGAGAGTATTGTCAAAATACTTAGTTCAAATACTATTTTTTAAACACCTGGGTTAAATGCATTGGAGTGTATTTGAGTCTGTGTATTTGAGCATTTTCAATTACTTTCCAAAATGCATTAAAATATTCAACTACTTTTCTTTTCAAATAAAAATATATCTGAATACTTACTTCAAATGTACAGAATGTGAAAGTAATTGAGATATTTAAAATGTATTTGAAACCAGGTCTGTGTGAGTGTGTTTTGTGTGTGTGTGTGTGTGTGTGTGTGTGTGTGTGTGGTGTGTGTGAGTGTGTGTGTCCTATAATATAATTTGTATAGTGCTTTTCATCACAAGTAACAAAGTCCTTCCATCATAAATAATTAAAATCATATCAAAGACTAACAAAGAACCAAACAGGAGGAAGGAGAATGAAACAAGAAAATTACAATCAGACGTTGAAATCAGACATTAAAAGCATCTTTATAGAAGTGTGTCTTCAGCAGGGGCGTAAAGAGGCACTGAATCTGTAAGCCTGATCCCCGCCTTTTAAAAACCGAGCTGCAGCTTTTTGAACTAACTGTAGACGATGGAGTGATTTTTGACTGACACACGTATACAAAGAGTTACAGTAATCTAGGCGTTGAGGCAATAGAATCAGTGGCTGAGATAAAAGACTTGACTTTAGCTGTATTTCTTACAGTAGATGATAAAAGCAGGACTAGACAACCTTTTTTACATGCAGCTCGAGGTTTAGGTCAGGCTCAAAGAAGACATCAAGGTTTCTGGCCGTAGACTTTCCATTGGTGGACAAAATGGTTTACAACAAGGTTATCTACACCAAGTTATCTACAGTCTTAGTTCTAGCAAGGTGGGGGTCAAATACAACAACCTCAGTTTTTTTTAAATATCATTGAGCTGCAGAAAATGGTCAGACATCCAACATCTGATGTCAGCAAGAACCTTGTGAAGGCCAGCTACGCTAGCTTAGTCACTGGGTCTGATTGGTCAACAGAGCTGAACGTTATCCACACAGCAGGAAACGGAATGTTATGATTGCGGATGATGTCACCAAGGGGAAGTATACAAAGGGGTGAAAAAGGATTCTGTGTGTCTCACCTTCTGACTCCGACGTACATCCCTGATGTAGGCACCCCGCTTCCACATGCTCATCCGCACCACCGGCTCTCCTGTACCCCCGCCCTGTGTGCGTACAATCATACAATCAATTCAACTATAAATCCATATTATTTATTTTTTTTAACCCAATTTGGAAAATGGTATTAGATTTGCCCGAATGGGTAGCATAATGCACAACACACATACACCACAGTACGTCTGGGCCAGCAGGAAATTACTAATTCTTCAGTCATTTATACATCATTCATAATTACGCAATCATTAGCGTGACAAATGGTAGGTTCTGGACTCTACAATAAGGTCAGAGTTCATTGCAGACTGAGTTTGAGAATGCTGATCATTAATCACTGTGTTCGAGACGCCAGATTACTTTCTTCATGAATAACAAACAGAAACATTATTTACCGTCTACTAGCTCAAGACACGTGAAATATACATCTACATGTGAGTTTCCCAGCGTTATTTTATCAAACGGTGTTAGCCACTGAGCTAAAGGCTGATGCCCAGGGAGGTAACGCAGGTGTTCAGGTCTCAGGCAAGGTTAAACATCCCAAACCCTTGACAGATACTCACACTTTACGGACTCTCTGCCTGTAGATGAGGAGGAAGATGACAGCGATCAACATTCCGATGAGGAACATTCCAGCGCTGATGCCCTCGATGACTCCGCTTAGGGGCTCTGGGAGAGAAAACAATAACACACAAACATCCCATGGATGAAACCCCCTCACTGTGACAGTGACTATAGTAATAAAACCCCTTACTGTGACAGTGACTATAGTAATAAAAACCCCTTACTGTGACAGTGATATAGTAAAAACCCCTTACTGTGACAGTGACTATAGTAATGAAACCCCTACTGTGACAGTGACTATAGTAATAAAACCCTTACTGTGACAGTGACTATAGTAATAAAACCCCTTACTGTGACAGTGACTATAGTAATAAAACCCCTTACTGTGACAGTGACTATAGTAATAAAACCCCTTACTGTGACAGTGTCCTATAGTAATAAAACCCCTTACTGTGACAGTGACTATAGTAATAATACCCCTTACTGTGACGTGACTATAGTAATAAAACACCCCTACTGTGACAGTGACTATAGTAATAAAACCCCTTACTGTGACAGTGACTATAGTAATAAACCCTCTGTACAGTGTCTATATAAAAACCCTACTGTGACAGTGACTATAGTAATAAAACCCCTTACTGTGACAGTGACTATAGTAATAAACCCCTTACTGTGACAGTGACTATAGTAATAAAACCCTTACTGTGACAGTGACTATAGTAATGAAACCCCTTACTGTGACAGTGACTATAGTAATGAAACCCCTTACTGTGACAGTGACTATAGTAATAAACCCCTTACTGTGACGTGACTATGTAATGAAACCCCTTACTGTGACAGTGACTATAGTAATGAAACCCCTTACTGTGACAGTGACTATAGTAATGAAACCCCTTACTGTGACAGTGACTATAGTAATAAAGCCCCTTACTGTGACAGTGACTATATGTAATAAAACCCCTTACTGTGACAGTGACTATAGTAATGAAACCCCTTACTGTGACAGTGACTATAGTAAGAACCCCTTACTGTGACAGTGACTATAGTAATAAAACCCCTTACTGTGACAGTGACTATATAATGAAACCCCTACTGTGACAGTGTCTATAGTAATAAACCCCTTACTGTGACAGTGACTATAGTAATAAAACCCCTTACTGTGACAGTGACTATAGTAATAAAACCCTCTATGACAGTGATATAGTAATAGCCCCTTACTCGTGACAGTGCTATAGTAATAAAACCCTTACTGTGACAGTGACTATAGTAATAAACCCTTACTGTGACGTGACTATATATAAAACACCTTACTGTGACAGTGACTATAGTAATAAAGGCCTTACTGTGACAGTGACGGTAATGACACCCCTTACTGTGACAGTGACTAATAATAATGAAAACCCCTACTGTGACAGTGCCTATAGTAAATAAAAAGCCCTAACCTTGTTACAGTGAAGCTATAGTAATTGAAAGACCCCCTACTGTTGACAGTGACTATAGATAAATGAAACCCCCCTTACTGTGCCAGTGACTCTATTCATGAAACCCTTACTGTGACAGTGACTCTATTAATAAAACCCTTACGGTACAGTGACTATAGTCGAAACCCCTTACTGTGACAGTGACTATAGTATAAAGCCCCCTTACTGGGACAGTGACTATAGTAAATAAAACCGTTACTGTGACAGTGACTAAGTAATACCACCCCTACTGTGACAGGGACTATAGTAATAAAACCCCTTCCTGTGACAGTGACTATAGTAAATAAAACCCCTTACTGTGACAGTGACTATAGTAATAAAAAACCCGTCAATACCCAAGTGAATCGAGGCGTAATCGCTGCCAAAGGTGCTTCATCAACAAAGGACTACTGAGTAAAAGGGTCTGAATACTCTGTACATGTGACATTTCCCAGGGGGTGTAAAAATATTTTGCAAAATTGTTTTTGTTGCTGTTTTTGCTTCGTCCATTATAAGGCATTGTGTGTAGTGATTAGAGGAAAACCACTATTTTCATCCATTTTTAGAAGCACTTGTATTTTGCGTCATGGATGAACTAAAGTACAGTGGCACATTAATCGTAGGCTAAACTGTTTGGAAGGTCATGATTTATTTTATTATACAGGTTTGTCTTGTTGAGATGAAAAACATTTTGTCGGAGAACAAGAAGAGAGCGGGGGGTGTGGAAAGAGAGAAGGATTAGAGATATAAGAGAGAGAGAGAGAGAAGATACATAGAGACAGAGAGACAGAGAGAGAAGAGAGAGAGAGAGAGAGAGAAGAGAGAGAGAAGAGAGAGAGAGAGAGAAGATATGATGCGAGAGATATTAGAAATAGACCGAGATACAGATAGAGAGAACGATAGAGAGAGAGAGAGAGAGAGAGAGAGGAGAGAGATAGATAGCATAGAGGGAGAAAACTAGGACTCTTAGTCCCCGTCTATATTAATCTCTATAAATCTGGAACCGTTTTTGGGTCAAAGGCAACACCAACAGTCCAGCTGGACTTTCCACCTAATCAAAGAATAGCTCAGTCGGAGAAGCCTCTCCTTGATAACGATACCCCTCCCCCGAGCGGGGTTCAGACCTGGAGGACCTCTTCATTAAATAACCCCACAGAGCAACCCCAAGCAGAAAGTCAACTTCCCAGCACAGAGTACTACTCCCTCATTGAAATGAAGGATAAATTCACCCAGCTGGAGGTAAGGCAGGTGGAGCTGGAACAGCAGGTGAACACACTCCAGTCAGCACAGACCCAGACAACAGTCACGCACAAACAACACCCCCTTAACTAGACCTGGAGAGCTGCAGGTAGAGAGAGACATGTCCTGCACTCTGGACTGTGTGAGACAACATCAACAGGAGAAAGAGCAGGAGCAGGAGAAGAACAGAGCACTAAGGAGAGGATCAGAGTGCTGGAGGAGAAGGTGAGAACGATGACGGGTGACATAGAACAACCCATTAGAGAGCCGGCCACCCCCGCAGAGAAGCCAGCAGAACAGCCCCCTTCAGATCCTGGCCAAAGTTCTCGACACCCGCAGCAGAACAGTACACCCTAGACCCTGACCATAGCCTCGACATCACACACAGACAAACAAATGAAGAACCCCAAGCCCAGGGGATCCCAACCCCCTTGAGCAACCCCCCCGTCAGACACCCTGATAGCCCTCATGACGACCCCCCCACACCCACTGAGGACATACACAAGCCACAGATTGTACTCCTTATGGACTCAAACGGGAAATACATACAAGAAAATAAACTTTTTCCAAAACCACAGTGTCTAAAACTCTGGTGTCCAAACACCCAGCGCGCCCTAGACCTTCTGTCTGAGGACCGACTAGGATCACCTAGCCACATAATAATACACACAGGCACAACTGACCTGAGAACACAGCAGGAAAGGGTGGCCACATCACTCAAGGGAGTGATAGAAAAAGCTTATTCTACTTTCGCCAACGCACAAGTGGTTATCTCAACCCTGTTTACCACGAAAAGACTTCCACCCTGCTACCATACAGCGGGTAAACGCAAGTATTTCCCGTGACTGTGCATCAAAACCAAATGTCTACCTGGCCCACCACTCCACCCTGGACGTGAACAGCCTTTATGACCAGGTCCACCTATACAAGGCAGCAGTGCCCACCTTCGCCCGGACCCTAAAGGATATCGCCCTCAACCGCAGACCCCACACCTCACACAGGAGCAACAGATCAACAGACAACCCCGCCCAGACCAGCGAGACACTCTCCCAGACCTGCGGGACCCCCCCCCAGGACCTACACATAGAGGACCCCCCGCAGAGAGGACCTACATCCAGACCACAGCACCATCAACCACATCTACACCCCCCACCAATTAACTCCCCCCCAAGTCAACCATGCCCACACCCCATTTAGGCCCCCTCAGATCAGACCTATGCCCCTCCTACCCACCCCAAGCCCCCCACTCCCACAAAGAGGGCCTCAACATGAAAGTCACACATACGCCCAGGCCGTGAGCAGGCAAACAGGCCCAACACCCACTCTTACACTAGCCCAAGCCAATGGCATGTACCAGATGCTCAGCAGGCTCTGCTCACAATTACTGGCCTGAGGCCAAACCACACAACCAACAACATTAGACACTATGGAACACAAAGCCTTCACTATTTCATCCTGGAATATCCAAGGCCTGAGGTCATCTGCCTTTGGCCTAAAGAGCAGGAATCTGGACTTCACCAAAGAAATCGGAAATACAGACATTGTCATCCTACAAGAAACATGGTATAGAGGAGACGGACCCACTGGTTGCCCTCTAGGTTACAGAGAGCTGGTAGTCCCATCCACCAAAACTACCAGGTGTGAAACAGGGAAGGGACTCAGGGGGTATGCTAATTTGGTATAGAGCAGACCTAACTTACTCTATTAAATTAATCAAAACAGGAACATTTTACATTTGGTTAGAAATTCAAAAGGAAATTATCTCAACTGAGAAAAATGTCCTCCTGTGTGCTACCTATATCCCCCCACTAGAATCCCCATACTTTAATGAAGACAGTTTCTCCATCCTGGAGGGGGAAATCAATCACTTCCAGACCCAGGGACATGTACTTGTCTGTGGCGACCTAAATGCCAGAACTGGACAAGAACCTGACACCCTCAGCACACAGGGGGACAAACACCTACCTGGAGGTGACAGCATTCCCTCCCCCATATGCCCCCCTAGGCACAACTACGACAACATAACCAACAAAAATGGGTCACGACTCCTGCAGCTCTGTCGCACACTGGGTATGTACATAGTCAATGGTAGGCTTCGAGGGGACTCCTATGGTAGGTACACCTATAGCTCATCTCTTGGCAGTAGTACTGTAGACTACTTTATCACTGACCTCAACCCAGAGTCTCTCAGAGCGTTCACAGTCAGCCCACTGACACCCCTATCAGACCACAGCAAAATCACAGTCTACTTGAACAGAGCAATACTCAATCATGAGGCATCAAAGCCAAAGGAACTGAATAATATTAAGAAATGCTATAGATGGAAGGAAAGTAGTGTTGAAACCTACCAAAAAACTATTAGGAAACAACAAATTCAATCCATTCTAGACAACTTCCTGTACAAAACGTTCCACTGTAATAGTGAAGGTGTAAACTTGGCAGTAGAAAAACCTAAACAGTATATTTGACCTCTCAGCTTCCCTATCAATCTAAAAATCTCTAACAGAAAACCAAAGAAAAGTAATAACAGTGATAAATGGTTTGATGAAGAATGCAAAAACCTAAGAAAGAAATTGAGAAACCTATCCAACCAAAAACATAGAGACCCAGAAAACCTGAGCCTACGCCTTCACTATGGTGAATCACTAAAACAATACAGAAATACACTACGGAAAAAGAAGGAACAGCATGTCAGAAATCAGCTCAATGTAATTGAAGAATCCATAGACTCTAACCACTTCTGGGAAAATTGGAAAACACTAAACAAACAACAACACGAAGAGCTATCTATCCAAAACGGAGATGTATGGGTAAACCACTTCTCCAATCTTTTTGGCCCTATAACAGAGAACAAACAGCAAAAAAATATACATGATCAAATGCAAATCTTAGAATCAACTATTAAAGACTACCAGAACCCACTGGATTCTCCAATTACATTGAATGTACTACAGGACAAAATACAAACCCTCCAACCCAAAAAGTCCTGTGGTGTTGATGGTATCCTCAATGAAATGATAAAATATACAGACCACAAATTTCAATTAGCTATACTTAAACTCTTTAACATCATCCTTAGCTCTGGCATCTTCCCCAATATTTGGAACCAAGGACTGATCACCCCAATCCACAAAAGTGAAGACAAATTTGACCCCAATAACTACCGTGGGATATGCGTCAACAGCAACCTTGGGAAAATCCTCTGCATTATCATTAACAGCAGACTAGTTCATTTCCTCAGTGAAAACAATGTACTGAGCAAATGTCAAATTGGCTTTTTACCAAATTACCGTATGACAGACCACGTATTCACCCTGCACACCCTAATTGACAAACAAACAAACCAAAACAAAGGCAAAGTCTTCTCATGCTTTGTTGATTTCAAAAAAGCTTTTGACTCAATTTGGCATGAGGGTCTGCTATACAAATTGATGGAAAGTGGGGTTGGGGGAAAAACATACGACATTATAAAATCCATGTACACAAACAACAAGTGTGCGGTTAAAATTGGCAAAAAACACACACATTTCTTTCCACAGGGCCGTGGGGTGAGACAGGGATGCAGTTTAAGCCCCACCCTCTTCAACATACAGTTGGGAAAAAAAGTATTTAGTCAGCCACCAATTGTGCAAGTTCTCCCACTTAAAAAGATGAGAGAGGCCTGTAATTTTCATCATAGGTACACGTCAACTATGACAGACAAAATGAGGAAAAAAAATCCAGAAAATCACGTTGTAGGATTTTTAATGAATTTATTGGCATATGATGGTGGAAAATAAGTATTTGGTCAATAACAAAAGTTTCTCAATACTTTGTTATATACCCTTTGTTGGCAATGACACAGGTCAAACGTTTTCTGTAAGTCTTCACAAGGTTTTCACACACTGTTGCTGCTATTTTGGCCCATTCCTCCATGCAGATCTCCTCTAGAGCATTGATGTTTTGGGGCTGTCGCTGGGCAACACAGACTTTCAACTCCCTCCAAAGATTTTCTATGGGGTTGAGATCTGGAGACTGGCTAGGCCACTCCAGGACCTTGAAATGCTTCTTACGAAGCCACTCCTTCGTTGCCCGGGCGGTGTGTTTGGGATCATTGTCATGCTGAAAGACCCAGCCACGTTTCATCTTCAATGCCCTTGCTGATGGAAGGAGGGTTTCACTCAAAATCTCACGATACATGGCCCCATTCATTCTTTCCTTTACACAGATCAGTCGTCCTGGTCCCTTTGCAGAAAAACAGCCCCAAAGCATGATGTTTCCAACCCCATGCTTCACAGTAGGTATGGTGTTATTTGGATGAAACTCAGCATTCTTTGTCCTCCAAACATGACGAGTTGAGTTTTTACCAAAAAGTTATATTTTGGTTTCATCTGACCATATGACATTCTCCCAATCCTCTTCTGGATCATCCAAATGCACTTCAGACGGGCCTGGACATGTACTGGCTTAAGCAGGGGGACACGTCTCGCACTGCAGGATTTGAGTCCCTGGCGGCGTAGTGTGTTACTGATGGTTGGCTTTGTTACTTTGGTCCCAGCTCTCTGCAGGTCATTCACTAGGTCCCCCCGTGTGGTTCTGGGATTTTTGCTCACCGTTCTTGTGATCATTTTGACCTCACGGGGTGAGATCTTGCGTGGAGCCCCAGATCGAGGGAGATTATCAGTGGTCTTGTATGTCTTCCATTTCCTAATAATTGCTCCCACAGTTGATTTCTTCAAACCAAGCTGCTTACCTATTGCAGATTCAGTCTTCCCAGCCTGGTGCAGGTCTACAATTTTGTTTTTGGTGTCCTTTGACAGCTCTTTGGTCTTGGCCATTGTGAAGTTTGGAGTGTGACTGTTTGAGGTTGTGGACAGGTGTATTTTATACTGATAACAAGTTCAATCAGGTGCCATTAATACAGGTAACGAGTGGAGGACAGAGGAGCCTCTGAAAGAAGAAGTTACAGGTCTGTGAGAGCCAGAAATCTTGCTTGTTTGTAGGTGACCAAATACTTATTTTCCACCATAATTTGCAAATAAATTCATTAAAAATCCTACAATGGGATTTTCTGGATTTTTTTTCCTCAATTTGTCTGTCATAGTTGACGTGTACCTATGATGAAAATTACAGGCCTCTCTCATCTTTTTAAGTGGGAGAACTTGCACAATTGGTGGCTAACTAAATACTTTTTTTCCCCACTGTATATATCAACGAATTGGCGAGGGCACTAGAACAGTCTGCAGCACCCGGCCTCACCCTACTAGAATCTGAAGTCAAATGTCTTCTGTTTGCTGATGATCTGGTGCTTCTGTCACCAACCAAGGAGGGCCTACAGCAGCACCTAGTTCTTCTGCACAGATTCTGTCAGACCTGGGCCCTGACAGTAAATCTCAGTAAGACAAAAATAATGGTGTTCCAAAAAAGGTCCAGTTGCCAGGACCACAAATACAAATTCCATCTAGACACCGTTGCCCTAGAGCACACAAAAAACTATACATACCTCGGCCTAAACATCAGCGCCACAGGTAACTTCCACAAAGCTGTGAACGATCTGAGAGACAAGGCAAGAAGGGCCTTCTATGCCATCAAAAGGAACATAAAATTTGACATACCAATTAGGATCTGGCTAAAAATACTTGAATCAGTTATAGAACCCATTGCCCTTTATGGTTCTGAGGTCTGGGGTCCGCTCACCAACCAAGAATTCACAAAATGGGACAAACACCAAATTGAGACTCTGCATGCAGAATTCTGCAAAAAACATCCTCCGTGTACAACGTAAAACACCAAATAATGCATGCAGAGCAGAATTAGGCCAATACCCGCTAATTATCAAAATCCAGAAAAGAGCCGTTAAATTCTATAACCACTTAAAAGGAAGCGATTCCCAAACCTTCCATAACAAAGCCATCACCTACAGAGAGATGAACTTGGAGAAGAGTCCCCTAAGTAAGCTTGTCCTGGGCCTCTGTTCACAAACACAAACAGACCCCACACAGCCCCAGGACAACAACAACTACAACAACAACACAATTAGACCCAACCAAATCATGAGAAAACAAAAAGAGAATTACTTGACACATTGGAAAGAACAAACAAAAAAACAGAGCAAACTAGAATGCTATTTGGCCCTAAACAGAGAGTACACAGTGGCAGAATACCTGACCACTGTGACTGACCCAAACTTAAGGAAAGCTTTGACTATGTACAGACTCAGTGAGCATAGCCTTGCTATTGAGAAAGGCCGCCGTAGGCAGACCTGGCTCTCAAGAGAAGACAGGCTATGTGCACACTGCCCACCAAAATGAGGTGGAAACTGAGCTGCACTTCCTAACCTCCTGCCAAATGTATGACCATATTAGAGACACATATTTCCCTCAGATTACAGCGATCCACAAAGAATTTGAAAACAAACCCAATTTTGATAATCTCCCTTATCTACTGGGTGAAAAACCACAGTGTGCCATCACAGCTGCAAGATTTGTGACCTGTTGCCACAAGAAAAGGGCAACCAGTGAAGAACAAACACCATTGTAAATACAACCCATATTTATGTTTATTTATTTTCCCATTTGTACTTAACTATTTGCACATTGTTACAACACTGTATATATACATAATAT
The DNA here is from genome assembly GCA_902810595.1 of Coregonus sp. 'balchen'. Taxonomy (NCBI): domain Eukaryota; kingdom Metazoa; phylum Chordata; class Actinopteri; order Salmoniformes; family Salmonidae; genus Coregonus; species Coregonus sp. 'balchen'. Next base: position 25,451,751 of record LR778284.1, read on the forward strand.
GACATTTGAAATGTCTTTATTCTTTTGAAACTTCTGAGTGTAATGTTTACTGTTAATATTTATTGTTTATTTCACTTTTGTTTACTATCTACTTCACTTGCTTTGGCAATGTTAACACACGTTTCCCATGCCAATAAAGCCCTTAAATTGAATTAGAATTGAATTGAAATTGAATTGAGAGAGAGAGAGAGAGAGAGAGAGAGAGAGAGAAAGGGAAGAGAAAAGGTGTAAAGGGACAAGGAGAGAGTAAATGAACTGAGAGAAAGAAGTAGTGAGAGAGAAAGAAGGGTGGGAGGGAGTGGAAGAGAAAGGGGGAGTGCTCTGTCATCAGTAGAGGTGGTGCGTCCATGTCTTCCACTCCTGTGAGGTGCAGTATAGTTCAGGCTCAGAGTAGACATGGAAACTCAGTCAGAATCAAGGATCCTCTTTTCAACTGAGCTAAGATAACTTAATGACAGCGACATCTTTAGCCTTCATGCATGAAAAGGACAATCGTCAGTCCATACAAACTGGAAAATGAGGTAGGACAAACTTAGCATGCTTGTAAGCATTTTTGCTACAGTATATCATCCTTCCAAGGAGAGGCTTTCAACTGCTCCAAAGTTTCCCCTAAAAAATTCTGTATACCATGCAGACTTTGTTAGACTGTCTTCAAATGCCTTCATTGCATTTCATTTGGTAGCCATTGCAAAGGCAACGGCAACCTGGGGCAAATTCATTACTTTGATTCTGTTGCAAACAGTTTATTTAGCAGAAGCAAAAGGAATGAAACAGGGATGGACCTACCTGAATTTGTCCAATAGAAACTTTAGTTTTGCTCTGTTTGTTTCCTTCTGGTTCTTAAACGGTAAACAGTTTCTGTAACGAATACACCCCCTGGTTATCTCTGTACAGCAGGGTTGATCTGAAGGGCCGGGTTTGTTTCCTTGAGACGTGGTCATTATGAGGCTTTGGACATGAGCCGCAAATCTCTTACTAGTGACACAGCTCTAATATTTTCAATGTGCACTCTCCCAGAAACATCCCAGAAACCCAACCCTTTTCTCTTCAAAAAAGTTAAACGTTTTAATGCCAATGTTGGACTGCCTCAGTGCTTTGGATATTTCTTTGGACCTTTCTAAGGCTGCGTTTACACAGGCAGCCCAGTTTATGATATTATTTTCACTAATTGGTCTTTTGACCAATCACATCAGATCTTTTCACATCAGATCTTTTTCAGAGCTGCTCTGATTGGTCAAAACACCAATTAGTGAAAAGAAGATCAGAATTGGGCAGCCTCTGAGACTTTGCACCTGCCTGAAATCAACCTAATTATCTATTGAGTGAAATTAGGACTTTCAAAGCAGACAGTTTTTCTGATAAAGAGGGATAATTAGTGGCCCAGGCAAGGTCCTAATCAGCATCATGTTTGATTGATAGCAATCGTCATTCAAATAGGAAGGCACTTGCTGAGCCTCTACAGTACTTCTATTTGTTGTTGTTGTATGGAAGCTGTGCAGGGTTCTGTGGACTCTTTCATGCTTGCCTCTGCTTCTGTGTCTGCCTGTGAGAGGGGCAGTAAAAATAGTGCCCAGAGGCTGTGTATATTTAGCCATGTGGACAGCAGAGGGTTTGTCTGACTTTGAGAGAACTGAGCAGAGCTAGACGGTAACTTCTTTAGTGTCCAGAGTAGAAGTTCTGTTTGGGCTTGGTCTGTCTTTGTGTGTGTGTGTGTGTGTGTGTGGTCTCTAACCATTTGTATGATTGGTGTGTTAACACGTCTCATCTGGTGGCAGGAGTTCCTTAGCAGGACGTCACTGGAGAGTCATAAGTTGGATCTGATGGGAGAGGTGTCCCTACCTGAAACTAAAGCTGGTGGACATGGAGGAGAAACAGAATCATGGAGTAGAGAGGCAGCACAAAGCAGAGGTAAGGACACACACGCACAAACAAGGAGGGGTGATGAGTGTAATTCTAAGCTTAGGTATGATTGAGGCGGTCAGAGTTGAGTCCCTGAGACAGATTGTAGCATGTCTGTGATTTCAACTGACAGTTTGCTTTTTTTAGAATATGTTGAGCTTAACAAGTATAGGGAAGTTTGAATTCCATCAGGACTTTTTTCTAAGGGGGTTTGTTTATTTCACATCCCTTGTGATGTATCTCTGTTTAGTAAAGTGAGCTTTGCTCTGAAATGACAGGAGTGCATGTAGAAGTCCTGTTCATGTTTTGGGAGACCCAACCATGTAGTCAGCTGCTGACTTTTTGACAATCATAAACCTACTCTAAAGACAGAGTAAAATGTACTATAACCCTCTTCCTGGACTACCTAAGAATGAAACTACTCTCCATGGAGTCATAGCTCTGTGTTTTAGTTCAACCTGAAATGTATGTTTTGCTGAAGCCCATGTGGTATGTTGGGTTACCTACATCCATTACCACATGTAATACCACGGTAAGGGGCCAACATTTTCCTCAGAACTATTGCAAAACTTGACACAGTAACGTATGTAGTTACCATCAAAACTGTCCACAAGCCGGGCTAGAACTCCGGTCCTCAGATGTGTAGAGCTGGGGGTACTACCCCTTAGCCACAGAGGAGATGTTGTAGGACCCAAATGAAACACCCAAGGCAATACTCCAGGCAGTAGATTTAATGTTCCAAAACAGGAGGCAAAACAAAACAACTCCACGAGGGGAGAAAAACAAACTAAAGATAACTTCGAACAACTTACTAGGACTGACACGGTGGGACAAAAGCAGGAGACACATAGTCAGGACGCAATAACCAAGTGAGAAACAAGGGGAAAACACACAGCTAAAATACTAAAGGGAAAACAAGGCACAGGTTGACCTGGATCAAACTAATGAGGACACATGAGGAAGAACAAAGGCAGAGGGGAACACAGCTGACCTCTAGAGGCCAGGAGACAAACAGGAGAAGCAGGAAGCTGACAGGACCCCCTCCTCTAGGAACGACTCCTGACGTTCCTTCCAGAACACCCTGGCCTCAGGGTGCGAAAATCTCGGACCACCCTGGATCCAGGATGTCCCTGGCTGGAACCCAGGAGCGCTCCTCTGGCCCGTAGCCCCTCCCAGTCCACCAGATACTGCAGAGAGTTCTGGACCCTCCGGGAGTCCAGTATCCGGCGGACTGTGTAGGCTGGCTGGCCGTCAATAATCCTGGAGGGTGGCGGGGGTCTGCGTGGGGGGGCAAGGGAGAAGACAAGACAGTGTTTAATAAGTGAAACATGGAAAGTGGGGGTTAATACGAAGGGAGCGAGGGAGAACCAAACGATAAGACACAGGGTTAAACCTTTCTAGCAATGCGGAAGGGCCGATGTATCTCTGGGAAAGCTTCTTGGATTCGACCCGGAGGGGCAGGTTCTTAGTGGCCAACCAAACTCTCTGACCAGCTCGGAAACTAGGGGCCGTCCGGTGGTGGCGATTAGCCTGACTTTGGTATCTCTGGGAGGTCCGAAGGAGGGCAACGCCTGGCCTTCTTCCAGGTCCGCCTACAGCGTTGGACAAAGCGCTGGGCCGAGGGAACACCAACCTGCGCCTCCTCCTCTGGAAATAATGGAGGGTTGTAACCGAACTGGCATTCGAATGGGGACAATCCGGTGGCTGAGGACTGGAGGGTGTTGTGGGCATATTCAGCCCAAATGATATAGGTGGCCCCAAGACGTGGGATTACTGGCCGCCATACACCGCAGGGTGGTCTCCAGATCCTGATTAATCCGTTCCGTTTGGCCATTAGACTCTGGATGGAACCCCGACGATAGGCTGGCTGTGGCCCCAACAAGCCTGCAGAAGGCCCCCCAAAACCGGGACGAGAATTGGGGGACCTCGTCAGAGACCACGTCCAGGGGAATACCAAATATCCGGAAGACATGGTTTCATGAGGAGCTCAGCAGTCTCCTTAGCCGAGGGCAGCTTGGGCAGGGGAATAAACCGGGCAAGCCTTAGAGAACCGGTCTACCACCACTAGGATGACGGTGTTGCCCTGGGATAGAGGGAAGTCCCGTAACAAAGTCCAGAGAAAGGTGTGACCATGGCCTTCGAGGAAACAGGTAGGGATGGAGCAGTCCCTTGGGTCGCTGGCGTGTCGACTTTCCCTGGTTGCACACAGGGCAGGCCTCAACATAGACCTGCACGCCTTCTTGATGGACGGCCACCAAAAACCCCGCCGTCGGAGGAACTCCAGTGTGCGGCACCCCTGGAGGGGGCATTAAAGGGCCCGTTTCATGCCCCCAAACTGCAAGACGGGGGCCCGAACAAGGAGGAACTTACAGGCACCCAGGACCCCGCCTGGAGGGGGCCCCCGGGACAAGAGCTTTCCTCTTCCCCCCCTCTTTCTATTTCCCACTGAAGAGGGGGGCGACATCCTAGACCCGGAAAAATTTCGATGCCAAGGTTTCTCTTGTACCCCCGGGGGAAAAAAAAAAAAATAGCTCGAACAGATCTTCCGGGCCCTTTGACTTTTTGGGTCCCAGGTGGGAAAAATTCAGGGGAACGGGGAATCGATTAAAAAAAAAACCCACCCGGCCCTTGCCGGGGGTTTTCATCCCTTAGCCTGTTGGATTTTCCCAGGTTTTTGTGGTTGTGAAAACCCTGGAAAGGGTGTTTAGCCCCCCAACCCAAAGGGCCCACTCCCCCCAACCCCATTTTAAAAAAAAACCGCAACAACCTAGACCCCCCCACGTGGTATTGCGCTCCGGCCTAAACCCGGGGGCAAACAAAAGGCAAAAGGGTGTAATCCCCCATCCGCCCCCCTCTGTGAAGGGCGCTCCTCCCCCCCATTTCGAGGCCCCCACCCCACCACAAAAGGGTTTTTTCTGGGTCGGGGGTCACCAAAATGGGACAGAATTTAAGGGGCCCGCTTAGATCCTCAAAGGCCCCCGCTGTTTCCCCGACCCCATGAATCTTGGCCCCTCCCCCCCCTTGGTAAGCGTCGCCCGGGGGGCCCCACCGAGCTGACTTTCTTGTGAACTTCCGAAAAGAAGTTAAAAAACCCCCAATAAAACCGGGTTAAAAACCCCTTGCCCGTGGGGGGGTGTGGGCCAATCGTGGACCGCCTTAAACCTTTTTGGGGAAATCCTCTCTAGGGGGGCCCGGGGGTTTACAAAAAACCCCGGGGAAAAAACTAAAGTCTAAAGAAACATAAAATTCACACTTCTCAGGTTTAAAAACGTGATTTGATTGTAAAGGGTTCCCCTCTGGAGAACCCGGTTTCCCTTTCCCCCAAATCCCCCTTCTACCTCGAAAAATTTGGGGTTTCCTCCGGGAAAACCGAAACGAACAGATTAAGCAACCCCAGAATCATTAATCGGGTTTGGGAATACTGGGGGGTCATTGGGGGCCCCAACGGAAAACCCCCGATTTTTCATATCCCCCCGGGGGCGTGTTGAACGCCGCCCTTCCCATTCGTCTCCGGGCCCGGGATCCGCACAGTTTGGAACATTGCGGAGACCAGCTTAGTAAAAAAGGGAAAGGGCCCCTTAAACCCGCTCAAAAGCAGGGGCCCCTGAGGGGAAAAGGGGGTTTTTTCCGATTCGGAACCCCCTTTTTAAAAAAAAAATCTTGTTTTAAAAAAAAGCCCCCCGGGTAAATTCAATAAAAAAAGGGCCCTTAAGGGGACCCCCCGGGTCTTTTCTTTTCCAAACCAAAAAAAAAAAAAAAAAAGGGGGGGCCCCGGGCCCCAGCCGGGGAAGTGGGGAAAGGCCCTTTTTAATTTTTTGAGGCCCGGGCTTCCCCCCAAAAAACTCCCGGTTAAATGTAGGTGTCCCCCTTTTAAGCTTGCGTTTTTTCGGGGGAAGGGGAAAAAATGAAAAAGGACCAAACCCCCTCAAAAGGAAAGGGAAAAGCCACCCAGGAAGGTAAAGAACCCCAATTTGGCCCCCCCCAGCCCTTTAACTTTTCCCCCCGGTTTTAAAAAAAGGGGCGGGGTTAAGGGGGGGAAAAAAGTTAGGGCCCGGGCCCTTGGGGCCCCTTAACACTGCCCTTGGGTAAACCCGATTGGGGTAACCCCAAACCTTGGGGGAACTCGGGGGAAGGACCGGGTTCAACAGGATTTTCCCTGGAAGGGGGTTTTAGGGGTTTAAAATTGGGAATTCGGGGAAGGGGGGGCATTTGTGATTTTGGGGCATTTGGGAACCCGGGGGCCTTGGGGACTTGGGGGGGCCCAGGTAGGCCGTTGGGGAATCTGGGGATTATGTCCCCTTTTTGCCTTGGGGGGCCCCAAGGGGTTGAACCCAGGGAATTACTAGGAATTTAACCCCGGGGGGAAGTCAAATTGGAAATGGGAAGGGGTCCCTCCTCCCCTGCTGGTGGGGAGAAAAATGGGTTAAAGGAGTCGGCCGGGGGTTTGACGGGGAAAGTGGGGCCTCAGTAACCCCTTTCCCGGGGGTTCCAGAGGGTTCCCTGCCACCCCCTAAAGGCGGGGGTAAGGGGCCCTTTGGGTTGGGGGGGGGAAAAGTTAAGGTTGGGTAGGGGGCCCCTTAATTTTCCTAGCCAAGGTTACTCCATAAAACCCAACCAAAAATGGCGGGCCAAACCGGGGAACAAAATAAAAATACTGGACCGGGATGCTTTGGGCCCCCCCAGGCCAGAGGGGGCCCTTGGAAGTTAGCTAAAAGGCCGGGCGGTTAGGTTGGGGGGGGAAAAAGGGAAAAAATTTTAATTTTTCCCCCTTACCAATTTTTGGGGGGGGGGTATTTGGGGGGGGGGTTTTTTTGGGGTTTTTGGGCTTTTGGGGGGGTGGCCGGCCCCCGGGCGTTGGCCCCGGGGGGGGCCCCCTTACGATTTTCCCCGTTGGGGAAAAAGCGGCCCGGTAAACCCCCTTTTTCCCTCTCCAACCCCGGGGGCCGGTTCAAAGCCGGGGCCCGCTTGAAGGGCCGGGGCCCCAAAAGGGAGCCAGAGTTTGTCCGGGGAACCTTTGAGGGTGACATGACTGCACCCCCTCCTCTCCCTTTTTAAAGACGTTTCCCCCGGCCCTGTGGGCCCCAAGGCTAATGAGGGCCCCCTCGAGCTCCACCTTTGGTTCTCGGGGCTAATCCTTAAGGGGCTCAAAATTAACCCCCGGGGAAACCCCCAAACGTTTATAATTACCGTTCCTTTGCGGCTATTGGCCCCAAAATTCAAATGCCCCGGGCCGGGGGTTTGGGGGCCCTAAGAAAAGGTTGGGGGTTTTGGGGCCCCCCCGCCCCACTCGTGATAGGGCCCCCGCTTAAAACTCTTCCACAAAGGGGGGGGCGGGGAGTAAACCGGCCCCGGGACTTGACACCCGCAGGGGCCCAAGGGTATCCCCTTTTCTTGGGAAAAAAGGGGAAATTTAAAAACTACCAATCCTGGAACTTTTTGTGGGAAAATTTGGGGGAAAGAAACAAATGGGGGAAAAGGGGAAGGAAAGGCAATAGCGGGAACCCCCAGAAAAAAAAGGTTGGGATGGTGGTAAAGTGGGGGGTGAACAAAACCGCCGTAAAACTGGGGGGTGACCTTGGGGGAAAGGGGAAAAAGAGGGGAACCAGGGAAGGGTAAAAAAAGGGCGGGGGCACTATATTTTTTGGGAAAGATTTAAAATGACCCCCAAGCTCCTCAGGGGGCGGAAAACGGTTCCATGGGGTGGAAGAAAGTAAGCATTGTCCCCCAAGGTTTAAAAAGAGGGCGGGGCCAAAAAGAAAAACCTTGGCGAAAACAATGGGCTTAAAGGGGGTTTAGGGGGGGTTTAGAGTGGGGGTAATTACCCCTTAAAGAAAAGGAGGGGAAGGAAAAAACCCAAGGGGGAAAACCCCGGGGGGCATACTCCAGGCAAGTAGATTTAATGTTCCCAAAACAGGAGGCAAAACAAAAACAAATCCACGAGGGGAAAAAAACAAACTAAAGATAACTTCGAACACTTACTAGGACTGAACACGGTGGGACAAAGCAGGAGACACATAGTCAGGACGCAATAACCAAGTGAGAAACAAGGGGAAAACACACAGCTAAAATACTAAAGGGAAAACAAGGCACAGGTGACCTGGATCAAACTAATGAGGACACATGAGGAAGAACAAAGGCAGAGGGGAACACAGCTGACCTCTAGAGGCCAGGAGACAAACAGGAGAAGCAGGAAGCTGACAAAAACATGGCTTGTCAAAGAGCCTTTGTGCCCCAGAGTACACAGGAAGCGGCACAGGTCCTAATCCAGGCACTTGTCATCTCCCGTCTGGATTACTGCAACTCGCTGTTGGCTGGGCTCCCTGCCTGTGCCATTAAACCCCTACAACTCATCCAGAATGCCGCAGCCCGTCTGGTGTTCAACCTTCCCAAGTTCTCTCACGTCACCCCCCCTCCTCCGCACACTCCACTGGCTTCCAGTTGAAGCTCGCATCCGTTACAAGACCATGGTGCTTGCCTATGGAGCAGTGAGGGGAACGGCACCTCCGTACCTTCAGGCTCTGATCAGTCCCTACACCCAAACGAGGGCATTGCGTTCATCCACCTCTGGCCTGCTGGCTCCCCTTCCTCTGCGGAAGCATAGTTCCCGCTCAGCCCAGTCAAAACTGTTCGCTGCTCTGGCACCCCAATGGTGGAACAAGCTCCCTCACGACGCCAGGACAGCGGAGTCACTCACCACCTTCCGGAGACATTTGAAACCCCACCTCTTTAAGGAACACCTGGGATAGGATAATGTAATCCTTCTACCCCCCCCCCCCCCCCCCCCCAAAAAAAAAAATATATATAATTGTAAAGTGGTTATCCCACTGGCTATAGGGTGAATGCACCAATTTGTAGTCGCTCTGGATAAGAGCGTCTGCTAAATGACGTAAATGTGCCCTTGAGCAAGGCACTTAACCCTAATTGCTCCTGTAAGTCGCTCTGGATAAGAGCGTCTGCTAAATGACTAAAATGTAAAATGTACATCCTGTCCTATGTAAAGCCGTGCTGGCATGATGGATGACTGGGTAAACCTGAGGGTGAGTAGGCTTTAACTCAGCGACAGGTTTAACGTTTCAGTCTAAAGTCCTGATGTTGTTGAAATCATGACTGGCCCATTGTATGAGCTGCAGAGGAAGGTGGTTAGTGTTAAATGAGGCGATCCCACCCCCCTTTCAAGACCGGGTAGCATAACACTTTAGACAGGAAATTATCCATACCTGTGGTTTGTAATGTAGAGGATGTTCATTAAATTGGACAAAAATGGGATTCTAGGTTTAGTAATGTAAGGACATGTGTTGCAATAGTCTCTTTCTACTCTGGTCATGTATACACTACTTTCCCTATAACAGCTGTCTGGAGAGAATGACACATCTGCTTTGAACATTCCACTGATGTGTGACCATTCAAGCATACACAAATGAATATGCACACACACACACTTTGGAGGCCTCCCTGCAGTGGAGTGGAGTAACTAAGCTCATGGTTATATATAGCTGTGGACAGCACTCCATATATCTGTCATATTCTCTATACTGGACACCATGTGATAATTCCACAGTCCAGGCATAGCTCTATGGTTGTTTACTCTAAATATGAGAACATGCCCTGCTCTAATGGACTAGACTCTGTTCCTCTGTGCGTGATTAGGTACCTCTTATTCTCACTCAAGTAGGTCAATAACATATTTACCCTGGCCAGACGACTAATTCACAGGCCCGGAGTGTGTGTTTAGACATAGCAGAGCTGTGTTTCTTATTGTGGTTCACTCTGACATATAAACCCAAATCACTGTGCGTCTTAAAACTGCTTTAAACATTCCATCTGTTACTTTATTAACTAAATGGGTATAGAAAATGTAGTTAGTATATCGTTGAGGAACACCACACAATTCTTCCCTCTCTTATTTTCCTTCCTTCTCTGTCTCCCCTCTGTGTGTCAGAGTGTAGTGAACTTGATTAGTGAGCTGCAGGAGCAGATGTGTAGGTTTCAGCAGGAGATCAATAGCAGAATCCAGGAGAGAACTGGACAGGCTGACAGCAGCCCACAGGAGGCCCGCGACACTGTATCGATGGAGGCCCAAAACCCAGACCAGGGGCTTGTCTGTGATGGTAGCCCAGAGGAGGTGCATGACAGTGGGCTGGAGGTGCCTCCTGACAGGCCTGACGTGATCCCATTCCCAGGCGTGGAGAAAAGCTCCAGTACTTCTGAGGAGCAGTGCTGCTGTGGAGGAGAGGGTGTAGGCAGAAAATGTCTGCATGACATTTGACTCTAAGCATGTAGTCGTCCCATCACTCAGTGTATGGAATGATCCCAAGGCTCTGACACTTAAAACTGTGCTTGCACTAAGGAACCCCTCACCACTACACTTAGACATACATAGTTCATGAGACCTAAACCCAATGCAATCCCGAGAAGTGTGTGTGTATATAAGGGGGTTGATGCATGCACTGTACTGCATCATATTTAAGAGGCATTTTCATTGTGGTGTTGTGAGAATAGTTTGCAGATAGAACCCAGGTACTCATGGACTAATTGATAGTCTTTCCAGACTATTAAACAATTCATTATCTGTTGTATATTTGTGAAAATGATGTTTATAAGTTGTATCTCCTCATCAATGTCCCCAGGTCATACTTCAAGAGCTCAGACTTCTCAAGGAGAAAGTTGACTATCTTGAAGACCAGAAGTCCCAGTATGAGAGGAGACTCAAAGCAACAAAGGTAAAACAAACACACATTAGCCTACCTCATCTCCTGTTATGTCTAGACTGTACTAGTAGTGTCCATATTCCTCTGCTAACTGCAGCTTTCCTAAACTCTGTCCAATCTGCTTTTCTGCCCAGTTAAATGAGTAATTCCCAAAAGCTTATTTTCTTAACAAATCTGCGGACAATTTTCTTTTTAAAAATAATTTAAATGGTGGTACAGTCCCTTCGTGGTGGTTTCTCTTGGCGGCTATACAATACCTTGGTGCACACCCCATTCTCTCTACCTGGCTCACTCTTTCACTCCCCTGCATTCTCTCTACCTCTCAATTTCTCTTTTCCTGTACCTCTTCATTGAGCTATTTTTAACTTTCACTCGCTTCATGTCTCCCATCTGCTTTTTGTTCATTATGTCTTAACTTTAGTCACTGCTACTGTAACAAAGCTTTCCCTAAAATGACAATTCTTTACAATATTCTCAGGCTTAAAAGTGTGGTCATGTTGGTTGCAGTGCCTTGTTGTGTTACTGTGAACTTCAGTGTGCCCTGTAGAAAACATATAGCCTGCTCTGGAAAGTTGAACCAGCCAAATAATGTACATATCTGCTTTAGTGTTCAGGCTTGAGTGTGTTTTTTTTAAGCATTTTACTGCTCCTGCTATAACATCTGCTAAACTGTGTATGCCACCAATAAACTTTGATTTGACTTAGTCTCCAACAGCTGTGTGTGTGTGGAACCATGTGGAGGTTTTTGTTATGAATGTGTGGACTTAAACTTAGTTTGTCATTGTGTGTTGTTTTTCATCTTTCTGAGAGTAGAAGTGTGTTTTTAGCTTATGCATGCTCCTGATCTTACCCCATCCCCCTATCACACACAGGCAGAGATATCAGACCTCCAGCAGCTCCTGCTCAGTAAGAATGCTGAGATAGACAGCCTGTACACACAGCTCCTGGCCAGACCACCACTGTCCACTGAGACCTCAGAGAGAGGTAAACACACAAACACTTCTTCCAACCTGCAACACTTTTTAATACAGGGTTTGTTATTCTGCAATGAAGGGGTTGTATGTTCTTTCTTGGCTACTAGTCTGTATCCATTTTTGTCACTCATGGATCAATAACATGCTGCAACAGTGGTAGCAAAAGGTGTGTGCCTGCATGGGAGTGTAGTGTCTAACAATGGTTCTCTCTCTCCACCTTGCATCATTTCCACTGTTAGAGGATATGTACAGGAGAAGGCTCAACAACAAGAGTAAGCCTTTAACACTACTTAACAACTTTAACACATTGCTTTCAACCTCACCATCTTATCCCTTCCCTTAATGCACTCCTTTCCCACTGTCTTTCATACCCTGTTGTGGGGCTCCAAGAAAATTAAACCCAGGAATGGACCTTGGCTTCGTCTCTGGCTGTCTGGCAACATTTTATGAGCTCACATTTCTTCAACTGAGTATATTGAATCACTGATCAGAATACAGAATTTCCACTGGGAAGGGACTCTTAATGTCAGCCAACTGGTGTTGAGTACCATAACCTTGATATGGCATTGTGCTCTTGCTACTAGAAGTATAGTTGAGTGATTTTTAAGTTTCATTTTCAGAAGATGTCTTTTCCATTGCCCATGGCTGCCTGACAACTTTCTCTACTTCATTTCTGCTTATTGTATGGGCCCCTAGCTCATACTGTTGATTTTCCCTGGCTAGATGAGACATTTTCCAACTGAGAAAAGCTCTGCTCCATCTATTGTACATATCCCTACTATATGCCTAAAATGGGGTAGAAAATAAAAGATTGCAAATAAATTGTCATTATGGTACTGTGTGCATAAGGTACATGGTGGCAACTACAGTATGACTCCTCTTTCTATAGACCAGGAGCTCCAAAGGTTAAAGACCGGGATGGAGACACTGCTGGTTGCCAATGATGAAAAGGTGAGTAGGCGGCTGTCAGAAAAAGGTTACTATGAATGTATGTTTGTCTCTCTCGGTCAAGTAGTGAGCTGGAATTTGGCATGCATCTCAAAATAAATCATTGAACAGTGTGATCCCACTGCTTTGTATATAGTTGGGTACCATTGTATACATTAAGCAGTGTTGGCATACACAGCACGGCCATCATCATTACTGTTTGGATGGCAGGGGCTGCTGGAAGGTCGATGGTGTACGTAACCACACATCAGTAGCACCACCCACTGCCATTTATAGCACACTAGGGCTTTTGTACTCTTACAGTTGCATGGGTGGAATCCTGGATCTTTGACCACATGGGCATCATGCCTCATGCGCTAGTTCTATATCGTGGAGCTCCGCCCCATAGGGGAGCTCTGCTCCTATTGGTTTACCCACTGCCCTAAGGCAGCATCAGCCTGAGACAAAATTATGCACACACCTGCAGCCAATAGGAGTACAGGTGTCCCTATGAGGGGGGATGCCTCCCCTCAATCAGCCTCCCTTTATCTTCAGCGACTGGACTGGACTGAAGAAGCCAAGAAGAGACGAAGAGAAGACTCAGGAGGAAGAAAACGCCGTCGATTTTCCAGATCATCGACGTCGTCCTACAATGAGCACACCAAGCTTATCCATAGGGTAATTATTTAACAAAAGCTATTTTCAGAGCTCAATGTCGCTGTTCCCCTTGGTGGCTGTCGACCCCCCCCCCCCCCCCCCCCCCCCCCCGACTTATGTTTTGTGGGTTGAGGGACACAGCACGCCAGGGATGGCCTCATTAATCCCCCCCTATGCGCCAGCTGCCCCCTCCTTTTTTGAGGGAGAGGAATCAGCGTTGGGCATTTTTAGGGAGGATATTCCTCTTGAGGATGTGCTATCAGTGTTAGCCTCAGCTTCTGAGGCATCATCTGAAGGCGCTGACTCAGGAGATGACAGGGCTATTGGGGAAGAAATGAATATTCTATTGGAACAATTCATTACACTGACCCAGATGTTTAACACCCCTTTTCCCTCAGGAAAGTGTGAGGTCATTTCATCCCTGGATGATGACGCCACAGCCTCTCTGTGCTCTGAATTTTCAGGTCTCATTGAGTGGGCTGCTAAACAGTGGGAGATTAAGCTGCCCCCCATTCCCTCCAACCCGGAAGTGGACATGATGGAGGGCGGCCGTTACTCAGCTTGGCGTCAGACGGCGGCCTCCAGCAGCAAGGGAGCGGTCCTCGCCCCCCCCCCCCCCCCCCCCCCCCCCCTGCAGCGCCAGAGGGGCCGACCATTCCGCCGGCGAGAGAGGTCATTAAAGAGTCATCCTGGCATCACCCGAAGGGCGGCCAGAAGAGACGCCGTTTATGACATGGCGAGGGGGAGAGAACGGAAGACGGCGCAGCGCCTGGTGTGACTGAGCCCACTGTTCCCCTCCACCCTACTGTTGAGGGTATGGAGGAGAATGTTTTTTGTTGATGTGTGTAATAAAGAGTTGGCTCTACCTGACTTTGTCAAAGAAAGAGCCCCTTTTCCATAATACATCCGAGAGCGTTCGACCTTCCTCACTCTCGCTCTCTCTCTTACCACTCGAGTGCAGCTCAGCCCACCACGGTGTGTTGCTGAGCGCACACATAAGGTAGGTATAAAAAGGATATTAATTTTAAGATGTTACCTTATGAAGACCTCACTTTACAGACTCCTAGGTGTGCTGTAGTGAGTGTCTCACATAGCAGGCTGCAGTCTCAGTCATATAGTGACAGGATGATGCAACCGCTATTCGGGGATGGCGCACTGTCTCAGGCTAAGGCCTCTGTCAGTGCAGTTCAGACCCGTGCTACATTCAAGGAGGGCCGGAATACTACGGTTACGGGTTTAACCAACATATCGGCGGCCCCGTTTCTCTCAGAATGCGCTGATGCTCACCACACTGAGTTTAGCTCAGCCCACCAGGGGTGCAGAGCTGAGCGCACACACAGGAGGTGAATGTTAATAAGGTATCAAGGCGCCGCCTTGTGTTACCTCATAGAAACCTCACATTACAGACTCCTAGGAGTGCTGTAGTGAGTGTCTCACATAGCAGGCTGCAGTCTCGGTCAGACACTGACATGATGACACAGTGCGCCATCCCCAAATAGCGGCTATCGCAGACTAAGGTCTCTGTTAGTGCGATTCAGACCCATGCTGCGTTCACGGAGGGCCCGATTACCACGGTCACGAAAGTAACCAACGTATCGGCGCCCCCACCTCTCTTAGAACGCGCCAATGCTCACCACACTGAGTGTAATTCAGCCCACCAAAGGTGCAGAGCTGAGCACACACAGGAGGTGAAAGGGAAAAAAATACCAAGGCACCGTCTTAGGTTATCTCAAAGAGACCTCACATTACAGACTCCAAGGAGTACTGTAGTGAGTGTCTCTCATAGCAGGTCTCAGTCAGGACATTTTACATTTTAGTCATTTAGCAGACGCTCTTATCCAGAGCGACTTACAGGAGCAATTAGGGTTAAGTGCCTTGCTCAAGGGCACATTTACGTCATTTAGCAGACGCTCTTATCCAGAGCGACTCACAAATTGGTGCATTCACCCTATAGCCAGTGGGATAACCACTTTACAATTTTTGGGGGGGGGGGGGGGGGTAGAAGGATTACTTTATCCTATCCCAGGTATTCCTTAAAGAGGTGGGGTTTCAAATGTCTCCGGAAGGTGGTGAGTGACTCCGCTGTCCTGGCGTCATGAGGGAGCTTGTTCCACCATTGGGGTGCCAGAGCAGCGAACAGTTTTGACTGGGCTGAGCGGGAACTATGCTTCCGCAGAGGAAGGGGAGCCAGCAGGCCAGAGGTGGATGAACGCAATGCCCTCGTTTGGGTGTAGGGACTGATCAGAGCCCGAAGGTACAGAGGTGCCGTTCCCCTCACTGCTCCATAGGCAAGCACCATGGTCTTGTAACGGATGCGAGCTTCAACTGGAAGCCAGTGGAGGAGACAGGAGACAGGATGACGCAACCGCTGTTTTGTGGATGGCGCATTATCGCAGACTAAGGTCTCTGTTAATGCGATTCAGACCCATGCTGCGTTCACGGAGGGTCTGATTACTACGGTTACAGGTATAACCAATGTATCGGCGCCCCCACTTCTCACAGAACGCGCTGATGCTCACCACGCTGAGTGTGGCTCAACCCACCAGAGGTGCAGAGTTGAACACACACACAGAAGGTGAAGGTTAAGAAGGTATCAAGGCGCCGGCTTGTGTTACCTCATAGAGACCTCATATTACAGACTCCTAGGAGTATTGTAGTGAGGGGCTCTAATAGCGAATTGCAGTCATCTGGGATGATGACGCAATCGCTTGCTGGGGATGGTGCCCTGTCGCAGGCTGTGGCCTCCGTCAGTGCAATTCAGACCCGCGCTGCGTTCACGGAGGGCAGGAATACGACGGTTACGGGTTTAACTGACGTCTCTGCCCCTCCTTCTTGTTCAGAACGCACTAATGTTTCCTCTCCCTTTCATGGGAGGCCCGCCTTGGGCTGTTCCACCACCTCAGTGTTGGGGAACAGCGGCGGCAAGGGCCATAGAGGAATACAGGTCCTTCCTACTGAATGTACCACAGCTTCGCGCTCGGCCGCTTTCTCTGCATTGCTGGCAGTGGCAGCGAAGCTGCACCTCTCACGCTGGCTAGAGCAGACGTTGCAGAAGGGTTATGCTCTCCAATTCCATCGGACCCCACCCCCATTCAGGGGAGTGGTGGAGACGGTGATGAAAACGCCCGAAAAAGTGGCCGCTCTGGTTTCAGAGATTACGGAACTTTTGGCGAAGGAGGCGGTCACAGTGGTTCCCCAGGAGCAAAGGAATAAAGGGCTATATTCACCCTACTTCCTGGTGCCCAAAAAGATGGGGGGAATGAGGCCAATATTGGATTTACGCATTCTCAACGAGAGCGTAACCAAACGGCCCTTTTGAATGCTAACGACAAAACGTCTGCTGGAATGTGTCCAGAAAGGAGACTTTTGTACGAGCATAGACCTAAAGGACGCGTACTTTCATGTGCCGGTACAGCCGCGTCACTGGAAGTTTCTGCGATTCGCCTTTCAAGGGGTGGCGTACGAATACACGAGGATGCCATTTGGGTACGCCCTGGCACCTCGCACGTTTTCCAAGTGTGTGGAGGCGGCATTGGAACCGTTGCGTCGTCAGGGAATACGGCTACTAGCCTACCTAGACGACCTACTGGTTCTCGCCCCGTCAGCAGAGCTGGCGATCACTCAAACAACACAGACAGTGATTCATCTCACATGTCTGGGGTTTGCTGTGAATTGGAAAAAGAGCGCGCCCTGGGCCAGTCAACAGATTGTCTGTCTACCTGGGGATACAGCTAGACACTGTAATGATGAGGGCTCGAATTTCGGACCCCCGAAGGGTAGCCTTGTTGCTAGACCTGAGGAAGTGTCGTCCGAATCACACGGTGACGGCGCTGTCGATCATGTCACTTTTGGATCTCATGTCGTCAGCCCACTCTGTGGTTCCGCTGGGACTCCTGCACATGCGCAGGATGCAGCGATGGTTCGCCCAACTAAGACTAGACCCATTGCGTCAACGTCATCGGTTGGTGGTGGTTCCCCTCTCGCTCAGTGCAGATCTGACCTATTGGAGAAACCTGCGCGTTCTCACGCACGGAGTCCCGATAGGCAAAGTGTCCTCTTACATCCCAGTGTTCACAGATACGTCTCTGACGGGATGGGGAGGGACATGTCAGACCCAAGCGATAGGAGATGAGTGGCCTCTTTCGAGTCGCCACATCAACCTCTTGGAGTTGGAAACGGTTCGACTGGTTTTGACCCACTTCACGTCTACCCTTCGGGGTCGCGATGTGCTGGTCTGGTCAGACAACCGGACCACAGTAGCTCACATAAATCGCCAAGGAGGAGTCAGGTCTCCTGCTCTCCATCGGGCGGCAGAGGAATTGTGGCTGTGGGCTCACGAGCACCTTCGCTCATTGAGAGCAGCACACATTCCGGGCTACTTGAACGTAGGAGCAGACCTCATGTCAAGAGGGAGTCCTCGAGACGATGAGTGGTGTCTGCATCCGGACATTGTTCTCCAAATTTGGGAACGGTTCGGGAGAGCCGAGGTGGATCTATTCGCGTCACACGTGAACGCGCAATGTCCCCTATGGTTCTCTCTGAGGGAACAGGAAGAACCACCACTGGGAAGAGACGCTTTTGCGCACCACCCGTGGCCGAGTGTTCTTCTGTATGCATTCCCTCCGCTGTCCTGCATTCTCCCACTGTTAGCCAGGGTGAGGTCAGGAGGGCTGTCAGTGATACTGGTAGCCCCCGATCGCCCAGGGGCTCCTTGGTTTGCGGAGATGAGTCAGATGTTGATTGCGCCACCTTGGCCAATTCCACATCGACGGGACGCATTGTCTCAGGCGGGGGGCACGATAGGGCAATTGCCATAATCGGCCAACCACTGAAGGCCTGGCTGCTGAGAGGGACAGGCTAGAGCGCCGTGGGTTATCTGATGCAATGATCAGGACCATACAGGGTTCACGTGCCAGTTCCACTTCCAGGATGTATGCCAGTAGATGGAACGTGTTTTCACGATGGTGTGTCACACAAGGTGTAGACCCCATGAGCTGTCAGGTTGAGAGTATTCTCTCTTTCCTACAGCTTATGTTTGATAAGCAGCGATCGCCCGCCACCATTAAGGTGTTTGCAGCGGCGATTTCAGCTTGTCACAAGGGGTTTGGCAGAGACAATGTCTTTAGCCACCCTCTAGTGAAATGTTTCCTATTAGGAACGCGGCGGTTTAGGCCAACACCTAGAGCCACGCTTCCTCAGTGGGATTTGGCTTTGGTACTCGAAGCGCTATGTAAGTCGCCGTTCGAGCCATTGAATCAAATACCCCTCAAGATGCTGTCTATGAAGACAGCATTGTTGCTCGCTTTGACTACGGCTAAGCGTGTCAGTGATTTGTGTGCGCTTTCGACGAGACCCAACTGCCTGGCCATTAATGGCGATCTGAGCAGAGCGGTGTTACGTCCTAACCCGGCATTTGTGCCGAAGGTTATTAGGAGTTCATATAGATCACAGACCGTGGAGCTGTGGGCTTTTTCTCCTCCTCCTCATAGAGAGGAGTGAGGAAATGCTCCATCGCCTGTGCCCAGTACGCGCCTTGGCGTGTTCCGTCGAGCGCACAGCAGCGATTAGGTCATCGCCTCAGCTGTTTGTGTGTTATGGTGCTGCTGCACTAGGTAGACCACTTGCGAAACAGCGTCTGTCTCATTGGCTTTGTGAGGGCTTATGAGGCAGCGGGGCGACAACTGCCTCAGGGTATCAGAGCTCACTCCACTCGTGGAGTAGCAGCTTCTACTGCCCTTTTCAGAGGAACAGGGGTAGAGGATATATGTAGAGCGGCGTCATGGTCAACACCGTCTCCATTTATCCGTTTCTATCTCTTGGATATGTCTTCTAACTCTTTGGCTCAGTCTGTACTCAGCGTGGCTGAAGGGAGACTTTGAGCTAGGAGGAGAGGAATGCAGGACTGAGGAGACAAGGTCTCTATCAAGTCCGCTTCTGATAGAAGGACATATTTTTGGCATGACTCCTGACTGACAGGTTCAGTACAGTAGACGGCATGTATTCATCTGCCCACCAGTGAGTCACTGGAGTGAGGCGGAATGATGGGGGATAATAGTAGTAACTTGGTTACGATGCTATTAGACCGGTCATGACAATTTGACGGAATGTGACGTCTGTTTGTTCAGATTAGTATGAATCATGTTCTGGGATCTGCCCACTAATCTCTGGGGTTCCATTGATTGAGTGAGGCGGCCTACAGTGTACACAATGTAGAGTGACACTTTGTGTCATTCCATTAGTGGTCGGTTGTATTGTAACAGGATATTGAGGTACCATCGATCTGCTAGTACAGATTAGTATGGCCTGTATTCTGGTGATCTGCCCACTAGTCATTGGTGTTGCCATTGGACTAGGTGGGGGGGGTTTTTAACCGATGATGCAGTATATTGTGACACTTGTATGGTGACAGTGGTTACAGTACTGCGGGAATTGGTTGCAGCCATTGCTAGGCCTGACCTTTTCATTTTGATGGGAAGTGTGTTGGGCTCGGCAGGGAGTACATTTTGGAGCGCTATGCTCCGCCTTAAACCAATAGGAGCAGAGCTCCCCTATGGGGCGGAGCTTCACGATATAGAACGATTAGTTACCAGAGTGTAACTCCAGTTCTATGAGTGGAGCGGAGCCCCATAGGACTTAAGGCCCTGCCGACCCTCTCTAGTCTCGCTGAAGATAAATATCTCGGGAGGCTGATTGAGGGGAGGCATCCCCTCTTATAGGGACACTTGTACTCCTATTGGCTGCAGGTGTGTGCATCATTTTGTCTCAGGCTGATGCTGCCTTAGGGCAGTGGGTAAACCACTAGGAGCAGAGCTCCCCTATGGGGCTCCGCTCCACTCATAGAACTGGAGTTACACTCCGGTAACTAATCGCTCTCTCTCCGCGGCCATCCATTTTAGGCAAAGCCACAATTAAGGAGTCCTGGATCTGCCAGACCTAATTTTGGAGTTTGGTCCATTAAGAGAAACATGACAAGGCCATGGGCACTGGCACCACTTCAAAACACACACACTCACTCTAACTCCTCAGGGCTAGTTACCACTACTCTGATTTCCAGCTATGCCCATGTCACTCTCCACCCTTTTAACCCTTATGTTGAACGCATATGGCGAACGCCATTTACAGTGCCTTGCTAAAGTATTCAGACCCCTTGGATTTTTCACATTAGTGGGATTAAAATGGATGTCAACAATCTAGAGAAAATACACTAATGTCAAAGTGGATTAATTTTTATTTTATCAAAACTAACAAATTTTAACAAAACTGTTGCATAAGTATTCAGCCCCTTTTGTTTAGGCAAGCCTAAATTAGTTCAGGAGTAAAAAATTGCATATAAATTGCATGGACTCACTGTGAAATAATAGGGGTTGACTTGATATTTGAATGACTAATGCTTCCTCTGTCCCCCATACACATATTTGTAAGGTCCCACAGTCAAGTGTTGAATTTCAAGCACAGATTCAACTACAGACCACAGAGCTTTTCAAAAGCCTCATGAAAGGCAGTGATTGGTAGATGGATAACAATAACCAATCAGACATTGAATGTCTCTTTAAGCATGGTAAGGTTGATAATTATGCGGTGAATTATGTATTACAGTTTTTTTGATTGCTTAAGCACGATTTTCAAAACAGGGCCCGTGTTTTCAAAACACTACACACAATTAGCACAACCACACACCCAATTAGCAAAACACTACAGATCCTTTGCAAAATTAAACACTCTTGTAAAAACTATACACTTCTTTTTAAAAACCACACTTTGTTACCATATGAAACACACACGTTTCACATTACTATACTCTGTTTGCACGAGTTACACTCTGCTGTGATAAACCTAAAACACTTTTAGCACTTCTACTTCCCTATGATTAGAGTAGGCTACTCTCAACAAAGTACAAATATAATGTAAATTCACCAAACACTACACAAGACCAATGTTGCAGACTGAAGAAACTCATTTATTTCTCAACACGCCCAAAATGTTGACATGGAGATTCATAATACTGTAACCAAACGTCACTTTACGTATTGTAAGTTCAAAAATTTTTTAAAAAAATAACTAGACATTGTCTCTTCGCCTAGCTGGATCTGGCCAGAGAATTTCATCAACATCGCAGGCAATGTTGTCATTAGCAAGACACCTTGGAAAGAAACGTCTTGAATGACGAATCCATCCTTGCATTGCTGCTACCTCCATCTGGTCACAGGCCTCCTCCATGGCTTGGATGAGGGGTACCTCAGCCTGGAGACGGAGATCATATACCTTCCACCGCCATGCCGAGAAAAACTCTTCTATAGGCTTGAGGAATGGAGAGTATGGTGGAAGATATAGGACGGTGAAATGTGGATGTTGCTGAAACCAGTTCTGAACCAGAGCAGAGCGGTGGAAAGACACATTGTCCCAGACAACAATGTATTGCATATGATCGATTTGATTTGCTGCTGTTATGTTGTGCAATTGGTCCAAGAATGTAAGTATGAGTGCTGTGTTGTAAGGGCCCATATGGGCATGGCGGTGGGGGACCCCATTCTGTGTAATGGCTGCACAGAGTGTTATATTACCCCCACGTTGCCCTGGGACATTGACTATAGCCCTGTGGCCAATGATGTTTCTTCCCCTCCTTCGTGTTCTCGTCAGGTTGAACCCAGCCTCATCTACGTAAATGAACTCATGCTGGATCTCCTCTCCATCCATTCGTAAAACTCTCTGAAAAACAGTGTCAGGCAAAATTGTGTAGTTCAGTGTAGATCTAGTATACATATTACAGTACAGTAAAAGATTATGAGACCGTATGCAAGATCACACTGCTAAAGTGAATACATACCTCTGCATAATCATGCCGCAGTCGTTTCACCCTTTCGGAATTGCGCTCGAAAGGCACTCGATAAATTTGCTTCATTTGAATATGTTTTTTTTTAGGATGTGTGCCAGTGTTGATGTTGAGACCTGATGGATATCGTTGAAAATGGCGTGGTTATTGACAATGTTAGCTTGGAGCTGCTTGAGTGTTATAGCATTGTTGGCCAAAACCATGTTTACTATCTCCCTCTCTTGCTGTTCTGTGAACATAGGAGGCCTTCCCCCTTGTCGTCCCTGACCCTCAATCCTATGTAGAAAAAAAAACAGTATACAATAGTACAGTAATTTCACAGGAAAAGGTAACAGAAGTGCTGATAGTGCATATAATATAGTACTGTAAGCAGTTACTGAAACCGTGCAGATGTTTTTGATATGATGATATTTTTACAATACCTATTTTCCAGTCGAAATGTTCTCATCACACTTGCCACTGTATATCGGCTTAGATTTGGCTGTACTCGCAGTCCAGCCTCCCTCAGCGTCAGGCCGTGGTTGACAATGTGGTCAACCAGTGTTGCGCGGATCTCATTTGTCAGATTCGGTCCTCTTTGAGCACCTTCTTGTCTTCCTCTTCCTCTTCCTCCCCTTCCTCCTCCTCCTCGTTCTCCTCCTCGTCCTCCTCGTCCTCCTCGTCCTCCTCGTTCTCCTCGTTCTCCTCGTCCTTCTCCTCGTCCTCCTCGTTCTCCTCGTCCTCCTCCTCGTCCTCCTCCTCGTTCTCCTCGTCGTCCTCCTCCTCGTCTTACTCTTTCTCTGACTCTTTCCATTGTGCTTGAAGACCGATGAACTCACCTGCTGCTTTTTATAGTGCTTATACACCTGATTGGTGTGTCTACAATTAAGCAAACGAGTGTTTGCACACCTGATGACTGTGTTGAACCAATTGGTTGGACGGTGTGGTAATTTGACAGTCAGTGCTTTGGTATTGCAAGGACGTGACTTCATGATAGATTTTTGTGTGTAATGTATGTTAAGTGTGTTTAGTGTTTTGCAAATCACTGTGTGTAGAGTTTTGCAACAAGTGTAAGGTTGACAATGTGCTTATAGTTGTGCAAATATGGGCTGATGTTTTGCTTCTTGAGTGTAAGGTTTTGCTAATAGTGTACTACTTTTAATTTTAGTGTGTAAGCAATCCAAAAAAACTGTAAACCACCCAGACACATCAAAGATACAGTCCTCCTTCTGAACTGAGCAGCAGGACAGGAATGACACTGCTCCGGTATGTTACCATGAGGCCATTGGTGATTTTAAAATGGCTACCGAGTTCATTGGCTGTGCTGGGATAACTGAGGATGGATCATCAACATTTTATTGACTCCACAATAAAGACCTAAATGATAGAGTGAAAAGAAGAATACAAATATACACAATGTATGCAACAAGGCACTAAAGTAATACTACAAAAAACACTGCAAAGGAATACACTTTTTTGCCTAAATGTAAAGCCTTATGTTTGTGGCAAATCTAACACATCACTGAGTAACTGCCCCCTTATTTTCAAGCATAGTGGTGGCTGCATCATGGTATGGGTATGCTTGAAACTGGGACATACTGAGGAGTTTTTCAGGAGAAAAAGAAATGGGATGGTGCTAAACACAGGCAAAATCCTAGAGGAAAAACTGCTTAACACCAGAGACTGGGAGAGGAATTCACCTTTCAGCAAGACCATAACCTACAAAGCAAAATCTACATTGGAGTTGCTTATCAAGAAGACTGTGAATGTTCCTGAGTGGCCAAGTTAAATCTGCTTGAATCTGTGGCAAGCCTTGAGCATTGCTGTCTAGCCATGATCCCCAACATCTTGATAGAGGTTGAAAATGTTGGACATTATTTAATATTTTATTTATTAGGATCCCCATTAGCTGTTGTAAAAGCAGCAGCTACTCTTCCTGGGGTCCACACAAAACATGAAACATTACATAATACAGAACATTAATAGACAAGAACAGCTCAAGGACAGAACTACAAAATATTCAAAGGCACACGTAGCCTACATATCAATACATACACACAAACTATCTAGGTCAAATAGAGGAGAGGCTTTGTGCCGTGAGGTGTTGCTTTCTGTTTTTTTAACCTCCTAAGGGATCGGTGTCCCGTATACGGGACGGTTGACCTAACGTGTGCTAATGTGATTAGCATGACTGTTGTAAGTAACAGCAAACTTTCCAGGACATATACATGTCTTATATGGGCAGAAAGCTTAAATTATTGTTAATCTTACTGCACTGTCCAATTTACAGTAGCTATTACAGTGAAACAAATACCATGCTGTTGTTTGAGGAGAGTGCAAAACAACAAAACGTATACGAACTGTTTGAACTCACTGATTGTAAACAAATCCAAATAACTGGTTATTATTTTTCAAATGTTGGAATGGGCTATGTCTCTACGGGG
>LR778284.1:25476268-25504259 GCA_902810595.1 Coregonus sp. 'balchen'
TCTAGGCCCAAGCTTTAATCGACTGGTCTTGAGATGTTGCTTCAATATATCCACATAATTTTCCTTCCTCATGATGCCATCTATTTTGTGAAGTGCACCTGCCCTCCTGCAGCAAAGCACCCCCACAGCATGATGCTGCCACCCCCGTGCTTCACGGTTGGGATGGTGTTCTTCGGATTGCAAGTATCCCCTTTTTCCTACAAACATAACAATGGTCATTATGGCCAAACAGTTCTATTTTTGTTTAATCAGACCAGAGGACATTTCTCCAAAAAGTACGATCTTTGTCCCCATGTGCAGTTGCAAACCATAGTCTGGCTTTTTTATGGCGGTTTTGGAGCAGTGGCTTCTTCCTTGCTGAGCGGCTTTTCAGGTTCTGTCGATATAGGACTCGTTTTACTGTGGATATAGATACTTTTGTACCTGTTTTCCTCCAGCATCTTCACAAGGTCCTTTGCTGTTGTTCTGGAATTGATTTGCACTTTTCGCACCAAAGTACATTCATCTCTAGGAGACAGAACGTGTCTCCTTCCAGAGCGGTATGACTGCTCCGTGGTCCCATGGTGTTTATACTTGCGTACTATTGTTTGTACAGATGAACGTGGTACCTTCAGGCGTTTGGAAATTGCTCCCAAGGATGAACAAGACTTGTGGAGGTCTACAATTTGTTTTCTGAGGTCTTGCCTGATTTCTTTTATTTTCCCATGATATCAAGCAAAGAGGCACTGCATTTGAAGGTAGGCCTTGAAATACATCCACAGGTACACCTCCAATTGACTAAAATGATGTCAATTAGCCTATCAGAAGCTTCTAAAGCCATGACATCATTTTCTGGAATTTTCCAAGCTGTTTAAAGGCACAGTCAACTTAGTGTATGTAAACTTCTGACCCACTGGAATTATGATACAGTGAATTATAAGTGAAATAATCTGTAAACAATTGTTGGAAAAATTACTTGTGCCATGCACAAAGTAGATGTCCTAACCGACTTGCCAAAACTATAGTTCGTTAAAAAGAAATTTGTGGAGTGATTGAAAAACAAGTTTAAATGACTCCAACCTAAGTGTACGTAATCTTCCGACTTCAACTGTAGCTAGCTAGCTATCATCGTAAGGGTTAGGATTCAGGCTTAGGCTACATTACTTATTGCAATCAACAGCCAGCGGGCTTAACGTTAGCTACTATTTTTAGCGATCATAGCTATGATATCACAGATAAACAGACACCTAATGAGATATCTAGATATGTAGCTAGTTACCTAGCTAGCTAATAATTATAGCTATGGGGATCATCATACATTAATCACTATACAGTTAGTTTTTACTCTGAATAATGCCTAATGAGAAATGCTCTTCAAATTGTCAATATGAGCATTTTATGTTGTACAGCTATCAAAAAAAACATTAACATCATAAAGACAAGAGCTAAATCAAGTAGCTAGCTAACGTTAGCTAGGCTAGCTAGCTTGTTACCTTGCCTCGTTTTGGCTGACTGTCTACTCAGCTTGTTATCAAAAGTTCATTTCACAGACTAATCGTATCAATTGGAAAAAATACTCTAAAATGTCAATATTATAATGAACAACATAAAAACAAATTGTTTACAGTTTCTTACCTTAATGTTGTTGTCCTGATCTCAATGACAGAGCAGTGTCAAAGTTGTGAGAAACCTTTCCGGTCCAGTGGAATTTTAGAACTACTTCATATAAGGTTTGTGTTTTGTGTAGGCTTACCCTGGCATGACATTTTGATAGCCATGTAATTCTCTTTCGGACAAGGTGAGTTTTCTCAATATATTCGCCTCAATTTACTCAAATAAATTAAAAATGCTAATTAGCAACAGAGAAGACCTCAGCAAGACTAAGAAATTCCTGCAGGAAGCTCTTGCACATAATCTCTAGCCGACACTGTCAGCTACCGTTCACCAGCGCGATCAGAGAGCTTTGTGCCCAGAGACCTTCGGTGCCCAATCCATTAACTTTACATCCCATTTCTCTGTCTTAGCTAGCTATTGACTACACTTTAGCTAGCTAGTTTGCAGAGCAGTAGACCACAAAATATTTTTGTTTTACTTAGCCTAGATAATTGTTTGCACAGTATGTCGACTTTGGGGTCTATTTTAGACCTTATAGCATTTTTCAAGGATGAGCATAAGAGCATTAAAAGTGGAGAAGACCACTATAAGTCTGGCCATGTGCAAAAGTGCAGCTACAGTGAGAGGCAACTTACCGGTTTGGTCAGGGCCAGCATGAGGGATAAGGTTTATCCTGTGTCAGTGAGTGTAGCTATTAAATTACATTTGAGCAGCTTAGCAATACAATGTGTTCTATAAAGCTGTCAACATTCTACAAGGAAAGAGCCACTTAATCAATTAATTATTAACCAGATAACCCCAGATCAGACTTTGATGAGTGATAACTCAGTTCTAGAATGTTGTCATTGATGAGAATGAATCTAAAAACCTGTTTCAGTCTTCCAGAGATTTGAGACTGGGACGGAGGTTCACCTTCCAGCAGGACAATGACCTTAAGCATACTGCTAAAGCAACACTTGAGCGGTTTAAGGGGAACCATTTAAATGTCTTGGAATGGCCTAGTCAAAGCCCAGACCCCCTGGGAAACTGGTCAGAATTGAAGGAATGATGGATGGCACTAAATACAGTGGCTTGCGAAAGTATTCACCCCCCTTGGCATTTCTCCTATTTTGTTGCCTTACAACCTGTGATTGCCAACAAGGGTTTTGCCACCAAGTAGTCATGTTTTGCAGAGGGGTCAATTATTTATTTCCCTCATTAAAATGCAAATCAATTTATTAAATTTTTGACATGCGTTTTTCTGGATTTTTCTGTTGTTATTCTGTCTCTCACTGTTCAAATAAACCTACCATTAAAATTATAGACTGATCATTTCTTTGTCAGTGGACAAACGTACAAAATCAGCAGTGGATCAAATATTATTTTCCCTCACTGTATATATACTGAGATCATGTGGCACTTAGATTGCATGCAGGTGGACTTTATTTAACTAATTATGTGACTTCTGAAGGTAATTGGTTGCACCAGATCTTATTTAGGGGCTTCATAGCAAAGGCGGTGAATACATATGCACGCATCACTTTTCCGTTATTTATTTTGTATACTTTTTTAAAACAAGTTATTTTCTTCATTTCACTTCACCAATTTGGACAATTTTGTGTATGTCCATTACATGAAATCCAAATAAAAATCAATTTAAATTACAGGTTGTAGTGTAACAAAATAGGACAAACGCCAAGGGGGATGAATACTTTTGCAAGGCACTGTATACTTATTTAAATGTCATATTTCCGTTTTTAATTTGTAATACATTTGCAAAAAGTTCTACAAACCTGTTTTTGCTTTGTCATTATGGGGTAATGTGTGTAGATTGATGATGGAAAAAATATATTTAATCAATTTTAGAATTAGGCTGTTACGTAACAAAATGTGGAAAAGGTCAAGGGGTCTGAATACTTTCTGAATGCACTGTATATGATTGATATGTCAAGTGAAAAAATCCCAAGTTATCAATTAAGTGAGTAGAGAAAAATATAAAAAACTGTTTTGCCTTGTCATTATGGGGTATTGTGTGTAGATTGATGAGGGGAAAAAACAATTTAATCAATTTTAGAATAAGCCTGTAATGTAACGAAATGTTGCAAAAGTAAAGGGGTCTGAATTCTTTCCGAATGCACTGTAAAGTCAAAATTTCACAAATTAAATGTTTTACACAATATTGTATCATATTTTATGTGTTACTGACCTGTTCGTCCATAGGCTCAATGTGCTGTAGTCTACAAATACAGATCACACTGGCACAGGATGTCCATGCGCCGGATGGTCTGAGGGATGCACTCCTGTTGGACTGGAAAACAAAGAGACATTTGGTCAGTGGTGGGTCTTTTTCAATGCTGTATCAACATCATTATCTGGACAGCAAATGCATTGTTTATCATAATACAAACCCACCTTGGACCATGTGACAAGTGGTCCCTCAACATCCAATCATCATGCCTCATTGTTTGTTCTTGTTTCCCAATCAACAGCTACTTCTCTGATGAGTGGGTCTTGGATGTTTACAAGTGCACAGCAAGTCTGCACCAGCACATTACTACAACAACACAGAAGGTGGGATGAATCTCAGGATTTTGAAATCTTTCAGTCAAGCATTTGCCGCCTCAACATGGATCCTGTTTCTCGCTATGTTTTTTGTGAGATGTATCTCACTCTCTGTGAACCTTCCATGGTTCAGGAATGGAGGAATGTTCACAGTGACTCCTGCAGGCATCAAGCTCTGGATCAAGATGCCTTTGTCTGCCAACATCATGTCTCCGGAAGGGAAAATCTTCTCAAACCCAGACTTCTGGACAATGGCTTTGTCCGTCACAGATCCTGGATACAGATCACTGCAGTATGTTATCACCGCATTAGGTGCAACTCCCAGGAGTAGCTTGAAGGAGTGCATTGAACGGTACACAGAGTAGGTTTGCTTCTGCAGATCCATCTGACTTGGAGTAGCAACTTCTATGTCAGTACAGTCAATGACCATCCTGCATTTTCTGCTGGACCCCTGAAAAAACGCAGGCAAGCACATTTGGTTCTTCTTCCGACTTGGAACAGTCTTCATGATGCTAATGAAAAAAAGCTTTTGGATCACGTGAATGAAAGTGATGGTAACATTGCTGACAGTGTTTGCACTACAATGGAATAGTTGAGCCAGGTGCAAGTTGGTGTAGCTGTGATGCAACTTCATAAGTGTCATAATCACCTGATCTTCAAATGACAGCATCTCAACCCTCCACTTGGCAAAGTAGACAACGCAGTCCTTGTAACTTTCCAAGTATTTAACAACGATGTTGAACATGTACTTAGTCCTGTTTCCATCCTAAGTACTTTATCAGACAGCTGTGATGCTGAATACCTGTTGCAGGTATACAGCTGATTCTCCAGTAGAACCTTCAACTGCGCTAATGTTTCCTCAAGATGCACCTCAGTGAGAACATTCTGCAACTGTGCAGACAGCAGCCTCCTATATTCTTCAGCGGCCGAGGGGCCTGGAACTTCATCGTCTGCCATGGTGGATGTGTCTGGATCTTCCTCTTCTGTCATGGTGGATGAGCTACCTTTTCTGGTAAATACAGGCCATTTCTCTTTCCCAACAGAAAATGGCAGCTGCAGACCCGAGTGTTGTCACTGGGTTTCCAGTCCACCCGTCTGAAAGACAAAAAAAGTACTACATTTCACTAGCTAGCTAAGTTGATTACTAAAATGGTCAAATCTATATTTAAATACCATAACCCACAGACTTGACTATAGTAACGGTAAAATAGACTGGGCTTTGGTCTATCTGCTCATCTCAAATCCTACTATGTGGATGGGACATATCTGCTGGGATGGAGGAATTATCTGGAATGCTCAACCAGATGATCAGGATAGTCTAGGGTACTATTTGCCCGAAGAGGTGAAGTATTGCAATGAGCTATACAACTGGACTTAAAACCCTCAGCCGTGAGGTCACTGAGGGGGACCAACAGTGATAGGGGGATCGTCTGAAAGGGATGATATGCAGGGATGTAACATAAGGATTTTGGGCACTGGCCAGCAGACCACGATTTCTACATACAGGTCCTAAATCTGTGGCATGTGATGTTGGTAAAGGCAAGATTTCACTGCTGTCAGGCTAGTTTGGCACATTTTCTACTAGCCCAGTCTGAAAAGTACTAGGACTACCTTAATTTCCATCCCTGCTTACATGTACAACAGATGCACTTGTGGAACAATACTGTTTGTGTGTTTTATGGGAAAACATTGAGTCCTTTGTGAGCTAGCTAGCCAACATGTTTTGGAATTTTGAATCAAACTGTATTTCAAAATGGAAACCACAGCCGTCAGATTATGTAAAGGACCAATGATTCATCATTTATCTCATTTAAGTGAGACCTCCCGACTCTGTCTACGTTGTGTAATACTACAGAGACTGATGCTGCGCTCCATTACACAAACACTCTGTGATTCCCCAGCTTCCCCCAACTGTGGAAGTGTTCAGAGTATTCCTGGAGTTTCAGAGAGGGGAAACTAGAGTGAAGAGGCTGACTTTCAGAAAACAGCGCAGTGTATAAGCGTCTGCCTGTATCTTTGCATCTCTAAGGGTTGACCTTCCTCCTCCTCCTCCTCCTCCTCCTCCTCCTCCTCCTCATCATCATCATCATCATCATCATCATCATCATCATCATCATCATCATCATCATCATCATGCCTTTCATAATCACTGTCTGTTCTGTTCTCCTTTAGCTTTAATATAATTATGATAAGGGCTGTTCTCCTTTAGCTTTAATATAATTATAATAAGGGCTGTTCTCCCATCTCCTAGTAAGGGTCGTAGGTCAACACATAAGCACCTCTGTGGATCCAGACTAAAAAAGATAGGAAAACCAAGCATGGAAAGTGTCGCTGTACTCCTTATCATCCCACAATGCAAAAAGGCAAATCGATATGTGTTTTCAATTCAACTGGATTTTTCATCGTCATCCTAGGTAGCTCAGATGAATGATTATACAGAGCTAGCATAGTCTTGCATGAGAAAACAACAGGCAGTATACAGAATTAGCATATACACCAATAGAGCCATAGCTAGCATGTTTCACCATGTCATCATTTTTTACA
Source organism: Coregonus sp. 'balchen' (assembly GCA_902810595.1). Lineage (NCBI taxonomy): Eukaryota > Metazoa > Chordata > Actinopteri > Salmoniformes > Salmonidae > Coregonus > Coregonus sp. 'balchen'. The sequence continues at coordinate 25,482,947 of LR778284.1, forward strand.
AAGTTATCACATTATATATTGATTCAAAGTTCACTAAAATAACTACCCACTATATCAGGTAAGTAGTTAAAGCTGCAACATGTACATTTTGGGGAAACCCAACTAAATTCACATAGAAATTAGAGTTATAGATCTGTCATTCTCATTGAAAGCAAGTCTAAGAAGCAGTAGATGTCTTCTATGTGCGCTATTTCTATGCTTCCCGTTCTTAAGTTTCGTTTTTGCGTCTTTTACTTTCGGTTTTGTGCACCTGCTTCAAACAGCTGAAAATACAATATAAGATATTTCATAGCGGTTTGGATGGTACAATGATTTTCTACACTATTCTACAACTATTCGAATTTAAGCAACCAGGAAATGGCAGAGCGAAATTCTGCATATTGCACCTTTAAAGAATATGTTATATACCAACAATGCTACCAAAGGCATAAGACACATTGCGAGACATCCCACTCCCTATTTTCTTCTGTTTCAAAGGAAGTCAATTAACTAGGTAAACTAGACCCAGCTGCTATCGCATTGGTGTCTATGGGAGAGCCACCCCCTTAAGTAGACTGGAAATTATTATTTTTTCCCCAATGGTAAACGGCCTGAGTGAACTATCTTTATTTATCCACCATCTTTGCCTCTTCCATTAGAGAAACAAACTTCCTGTTTACTGAGGTCACATGGCAGGGAAGGTCAAGGTCACGGTCACAATAGGAAGAAACTGCTTATGGAAAACCACCAGCAGAGGGAGACAAATACGAATGCAACAGAACACCATCAACAAAAGACAGTATTATGAGTATCTGAAACCTCAGTGCTCCCACATTTAATTCACTTAACAGAGTACAATGGAATTCATCAGATAAAGATCCTACCAAAAGTTTATTCACTCATACATGTTCACGTGTCTTTTTTCCTCGACCCGTCCTTGGACTGCCCACCTTCATCAGTGTAAGGATGAGGCCCGTCGACTGCTCAGGACCGCAGTACCATAATTACTTTAACTAGACCTTATTAAGAGATAATGGACCTTCAGAGGCACATCAGATCTCATTAAGTTTGAGAAATTAGGCCTGAACAACCTACCTGCGAGAAAGGACACACTGAGAAACAAACCTTACACGTGTGTAAGATGAACATATCCCAAATTCAACCCTAGCACCTAGCCCTGACCCTCTAACCCAGAGTCCCTAGCCCTGACCCTATGGCCCAGAGTCCCTAGCCCAGAGTCCCTAGTCCAAATCCCCTACCCCTGACCCCCTAGCCCCCCCCTACCTGAACCCGACCCCCTAGCCCTGACCCCTCTAGCCCCGACCCCCCAAAATCCTGACCCCTTAGCCCTGACCCTAGCCCTGCCCCCCCTACCCAGACCCCCCAGTCCGACCCCTGCCCTGACCATCTAGCCCTGACCCCCTAGCCCTGACCATCAGCCCTGACCCCCTAGCCCGACCATCTAGCCCTGACCCCTAGCCCTGACCATCTAGCCCTGACCCCCTAGTCCTGAACCTCTAGCCCTGACCCCCTAGCCCTGCCCATCTAGCCCTGACCCCTAGCCCTGACCATCTAGCCCTGACCCCCTACCCCTGACCATCTAGCCCTGACCCCTACCCCTGACCATCTGCCCTGACCCCCTAGCCTGACCATCTAGCCCTGACCCCCTAGCCCGACCATCTAGCCTGACCCCCTAGCCCTGACCATCTAGCCCTACCCCCTAGTCCTGACCATCTAGCCCTGACCCCCTAGCCCTGACCATCTAGCCTGACCCCCTAGCCCTGACCATCTAGCCCTGACCCCCTACCCCTAGCCCTGACCATCTAGCCCTGACCCCCTAGCCCTGACCATCTAGCCCTGACCCCCTAGTCCTGACCCTCTAGCCCTGACCCCCTAGCCCTGACCATCTAGCCCTGACCCCCTAGCCCTGACCATCTAGCCCTGACCCCCTAGCCCTGACCATCTAGCCCTGACCCCCTAGCCCTGACCATCTAGCCCTGACCCCCTAGTCCTGAACCTCTAGCCCAGCGTCCCTAGCCCTGACCCTCCAGACCAGTCTCTAGTCACTTGTATAGACCTGATAGGAGTGTATAGGTATAAGCAATATGGTGGAAATTCCCAAGCAAGCCAAACACGTGTGTGAGATATAGAATAAAGATTCAAGATTATACATCTTGATACTCTGAGTAGATTCCAACAGTGTTTTCGTTCCATGCAGAGCCATTCCCAGGGGGGTCATACAGCATAGAGCAAGACTTGCATAAGAATGAGCTACCAAATCAATCCTATAAACAAAACAGCATCTTTAACGCAGGTTAACGTTTATTGGGATGAATCTTGTCCTGGAGGCTAAGCTGAATGATTTCCACTAGATGGGACTGCTGCAAAAGTCATAAAATTGTATTTTTGGTATTTTCATTTCAGGTTAGCGTTATGCATACGGCTAGCAGTGATGTTAAGGTTAGGGTTACGGTAAGGGTTAGGTTTAAAATCAGATTTTATAACTTTGTGGCTGTGCCAGCTAGTGACTACCCTGCAGAGTCATCCCAATAAATGCCAAACTGCATCTTTAACCACGGCTGCAAGACCCACACAAAGTCTTCCCATTGGGCAACATCGTGACTAAGATAACAAAACATTTTTTAATTAGGTTTTTTCATTTGTAAAGAGAGCATGTTTTTTAACCACACAGTACATCTCAAGGACCATTTCCAAGAGCCAACATAGAGAATTACAAAAAGTACCTTTCTCCAAGACCTGAAAAGATCTTATGAAAGCATTTATTTTTGGAAGAGGTCTTGTTTAGGGTCAAGCAATACATTGTACGCTGAGTGTAATAGATACATTGTAAACGGAGTGTGCACGGTTAAATGTTTGACAGGGTTGACAGAGTTCCTTCTCTCTTTCTCAGCCTCTCTTTCTTCCTGACTTTTTTGAGTACAGTGCCTTGCAAAAGTATTCATCCCCCTTGGCATTTTTCCTATTTTCTTGCATTACAACCTGTAATTTAAATGGATTTTTATTTGGATTTCATGTAACGGACATACACAAAATAGTCCAAATTGGTGCAGTGAAATGAAAAAAATAACTTGTTTCAGAAAATTCTAAAAAATTAATAACGGAAAAGTGGTGCGTAAATATGTATTCACCGCCTTTGCTATGAAACCCCTAAATAAGATCTGGTGCAACCAATTAACTTCAGAAGTCACATAATTAGTTAAATAAAGTCAACCTGTGTGCAATCTAAGTGTCACATGATCTGTCACATGATCTCAGTATATACACACCTGTTCTGAAAGGCCCCAGAGTCTGCAACACCACTAAGCAAGGGGCACCACCAAGCAAGCGGCACCATGAAGACCAAGGAGCTCTCCAAACAGGTCAGGGACAAAGTTGTGGAGAAGTACAGATCAAGGTTGGGTTATAAAAAAATATCTTTGAACATCCCACGGAGCACCATTAAATCCATTATTAAAAAATGGAAAGAATATGGCACCACACAAACCTGCCAAGAGAGGGCCGCCCACCAAAACTCACGGACCAGGCAAGGAGGGCATTAATCAGAAAGGCAACAAAGAGACCAAAGATAACCCTGAAGGAGCTGCAAAGCTCCACAGTGGAGATTTGAGTATCTGTCCATAGGACCACTTTAAGCCGTTCACTCCACAGAGCTGGGGTTTACGGAAGAGTGGGCAGAAAAAAAGCCATTGCTTAAAGAAAAAAATAAGCAAACACGTTTGGTGTTCGCCAAAAGGCATGTGGGAGACTTCACAAACATATGGAGGAAGGTACTCTGGTCAGATGAGACTAAAATTGAGCTTTTTGGCCATGAAGGAAAAGGCTATGTCTGGCGCAAACCCAACACCTCTCATCACCCCTGAGTACACCATCCCCACAGTGAAGCATGGTGGTGGCAGCATCATGCTGTGGGGATGTTTTTCTTCGGCAGGGACTGGGAGACCGTTCAGAATTGAAGGAATGATGGATGGCACTAAATACAGGGAAATTCTTGAGGGAAACCTGTTTCAGTCTTCCAGAGATTTCAGACTGGGTCGGAGGTTCACTTTCCAGCAGGACAATGACCCTAAGCATACTGCTAAAACAACACTCAAGTGGTTTAAGGGGAAACATTTAAATGTATTGGAATGGCCTAGTCAAAGCCCAGACCTCAATCCAATTGAGAGTCTGTGGTATGACTTAAAGATTGCTGTACACCAGCGGAACCCATCCAACTTGAAGGAGCTGGAGCAGTTTTTCCTTGAAGAATGGGCAAAAATCCCAGTGGCTAGATGTGCCAAGCTTATAGAGACATACCCCAAGAGACTTGCAGCTTTAATTGCTGCAAAAGGTGGCTCTACTAAGTATTGACTTTGGGGGTTGAATAGTTATGCACGCTCAAGTTTTCTGTTTTTTTGTCTTCTTGTTTGTTTCACAATACAAATATTTTGCATCTTCAAAGTGGTAGGCATGTTGTCTAAATCAAATGATACAAACCCCCAAAAAATCAATTTTAATTCCAGGTTGTAAGGCAACAAAATAGGAAAAATGCCAAGGGGGGTGAATACTTTCGCAAGCCACTGTATGTGTTGGCTCTGCTGGGACTCATACTCGCCCTCTTTTGTTCTACCTTTTGCTCTTTCCTCCTCTTCCTCCTTTCCCGCTCTCTTTGTGTAGGAGTGATCGTGGGCTTAGGGGTCTGATAGGTCAGGTCCCCTGCAGGGTCAGAGGTCATGCAGCCTTTCCCTAGCCCAGAATCCTCTGCGACCCACACCCCCTGCTGTGTATTCTGGGTCCATGTTACTTCCTCTCCTCTCCTTCACACACACACATACACACACTTGATGATGCCAATGAGAAGATAGAATATGTACCCTTGTCTGGTGAAATAGTGCAACATACACAAAAGACTGAATTATACGTTCCTATTATACAGTATAAGCACAACATATGTTCAAAGCACAGTTGTTTCTATGGCTCATTGTACTGTGTTACAGATAAAGGTCCAACGCACTCTTTAGTTATGACAGTCTCTGTTTTTCTTTCTCCACACATCTTTGAATAACAATGAAAATCATTTCTTCACCCACTCCACCTTAGACATATCCTCCTCCTGTGTTATGAAAAGAATGCATCTTTTAATTATCTTTCTTCTTAAGCTTTCTCTGTGCTGCTCTATATATAATATCACTGCATGGTAATTCCCATTGGTGGAACAATAAGAATTTCTCAGAATCTTCAGCCCTCTCTGAACTGTCTAGATGTTAGTCAAAGCTGCCATGCAATCTATCCTAACTGAGTAAATGGTGACATGAGTGCTCCTGGGCAGGCTAGAACCAGCGTCGTGGCTCGCTAAACCCTACACCGCCCCTAATTGAAAAGCTTATAAGGGCAATGGGTAAGCTGTTAAAGAGCGCTCAGAGAGTCACACTCCTCAGGCCCACTCCCAATCACACACTGAGAAGAGCAGGGGGCTCAGGCTCCCATGGGTGCCATAACATTATGATTTGGGGCTTACTAAGCAAAAAATATTCAACTCCATTTTACAAGCTCAGTCGATGTTGCAACTTATATAGGTGATGATGATGATCACTCCCAAATCAGTTCTGGGACTATCAAATGACTCAAAAGAAACAGGTGGATTGTTCCTTCTCTATCCGTTACTAAAGGGAAAACATCCAGGGCAACTCTTTGCTGAGCCCTGGTGGAAAGATAATTAATTAACTACAGGCTACCGGCATCACACACACACAAACACACACACACACACACCCAGAGCACAACCTGTCAGCACTTTCACTGAATAATCTCAGCCTCAGTAGATATGTATTTAATTCCACTTCTCCTCTCTTTGAGGGATCTCCTGCCTCATCTGCATCACTAATCCAACTAGCTCTCACAGTCTCACGTCAGAATTAGACTTTCATCCATGTTTCTCAAATGTCAAATTTCGAAGTTGTTCCAAACGTCAAATTTCAAAGTGTTTAAGGTTAAGTTTAGGCATTAACTTTTTAAGGTAAGGGTTAAGGTTTGGGATAGGCTTAAAACAAAAATCTAAAAAACAACTTTCTATTGCTGGATTCAAACATGCAATCATTTGCACAAGAGGCAGATGCTTATGCCTATCCACCATCCCTGTCTACAATGCCCTGGCAAAACCCAAACCTACTTGAAGGTACCAGCGCTGACTGTTTCCCTCTAGTGGCCGGGTTCCACATGAAAAGAAGTGTCCGGTTTCCACGTCATCTCCCGACATCCTCAGATATGGATGGACATCAAATACTGACCGGCTGACCTGGCTGCACTAATCACTCAACATTACACTACAACATCAAATAAAATTGTATTTGTCACATGCTTCTTAAACCACAGGTGTAGACTAACAGTGAAATGCTTACTAACAGGTCCTTTTCCAACAATGCAGAGATATAAAGTCGAAATAGTGACATGAGGAATAAATACACAGTGAATAACAAATAACAATAACAAGTCAAAATAACATGGCTATATACAGGGAGTACCAGTACCGAGTCGATGTGCAGGGGTACGAGATATTTGAGGTAGCTGTAGGGGTAAATTGACTAGGCAACAGGATAGATAATAGACTGAGCTGTAGCAGCAGCGTATGTGGAGAAGTAGCAGCAGCTTATGTGGTGAGTGAGAAAGTGTGTGTGTGTGTGTGTGTGTGTGTGTGTGTGTGTGTGTGTGTGTGTGTGTGTGTGAGTGTGTGTGGCGTCAGTAAGCATGTGTGCGCATGTTATGTGTGTGTGGGCATATGTAGTGTGTGTGTGTGTGTGTGTGTGTCTGTATATACACTGAGGACAAAACATTAGGAACATCTGCTCTTTCCATGACATAGATTGACCAGGTGAATCCAGGTGAAAGCTATGATCCCTTATTGATTTCACCTGTTAAATCCACTTCAATCAGTATAGATGAAGGGGAGGAGACAGGTTTTAAGAAGGATTTTTAAGCCTTGAGACAATTGAGACATGGACTGTGTAACTGTGCCATTCAGAAGGTGAATGGAAAAGACAAAATATTCAGGTGCCTTTGAACGGGGTATGGTAGTAGGTGCCAGGCGCACCGGTTTGAGTGTGTTAAGAACTGCAACGCTGCTGGGTTTTTCACACTCAACAGTTTCCTGTGTGTATCAAGAATGGTCCACCACCCAAAGGACATCCAGCCAACTTGACACAACTGTGCATTGGAGTCAACATCGGCCAGCATCCCTGTGGATGTCCATGCCCCGATTTATCAAGGCTGTTCTTAGAGCAAAAGGAGGTCCAACTCAATACTAGGAAGGTGGTCCTAATGTTTTGTACACTCAGTGTATGTGTGTGTTGGGGTGTCAGTGTAAGTATGTGTGAGTGTGTTGGTATAGTCCAGTGTGTGTGCATAGGATCATTGCAAGATAATTAGTTCAATAAAGGGACAATGCAGGTTCCTGGCTTCAAAGTAACTGTCCAGGCTCAGTCTTATACAATGTGTTCTGACTGCTGAGTGGCTTAGTAAAACCTATCAGTGTCTGATCTCAACCTCTAGGGCCCTGTCTCTGCCAGCTCTATGGTTCATGCTCCCGGTTAGCAGCATCACTCTGGCTTTTACACAGTCCGTCACACAGGCCCTTTATTAATGTTGCTTACTATTCACTCTTATTACTCACTAGAGTATACAAGGGCTCAAGAAGAGTGTGGAGGTGTGTAGCGAGACAACAGGTGCCCACAGAGGAATGATCGAGCCTTCAAATAAGTGATAACTTCCACCCCCCGATGCTCCTCCTGAGTGTGGCTATGATTACTGGCTGGTGACCTGTCATCGCTGGTGTTATGAGTGACTCAGCTCCTTCATTATATTCCCCTCTCTGCCCTCGGTGGAGAAGACAAGCTGACTGGCTTTTATTCTGGGCCTCTCTGTGGCATACTGATCCACCAGGCCAGAGACGGCTAAGCATGCCTCATTCTCTTCTCCTTTTCCGGGGCAGATTCAAAATATAGTCCCGACTGGGCAAAAACTGTTTGAATCAACATTGTTTCCACGTCATTTCAACCCAAAAAATCAATATCATAACGTTGAATCAATGTGGGAAACTCATTGGATTTGCTAAAAGTCATCAATGTACTGTAAGAGCATTTCGTCTTTTTTTCATCTAACGTTTAACCTAAATCTTAATTTTTTGTTGATTTCACATTGAATTCACAATAGTTGACAACTCAACCAAATGTAAATCAAAACTAAACGTTGAACTGACGTCTGTGCCCAGTGGGTCCTGTTTTAAACTAAAACTTGAGTTGAAGGTTCTCTTAAAATGCATAGGGAAATAATTGTGGGCACACATTTATTAATTCTCTCTCTCTCTCACACACAGACACATACACACACAGGGCTGGCCCTAGCCTGGGTATGTACCCTGCATGCCTGGTTGGTAATTCGGCCATGATTACTACAGGGTTTAGGTAGCTAGCTAGACTAACTTACCTAGCAATCTAAAAAATGTTGGCTGACATGGGCCAATTGAGTGACTGACAGTGACAGACATAACTAGAGGAAAACTGCTGAACAGTAAATTGAGACACCGACTGAGTTTTTGGTCGGGGCCCCCAAGTGGCTGCTTATGTCACTTATAGAGAGCAATAGTAATGGCATCTTTTTGTAGGCACTAACTCCGCCATGGCTCGTTGGCCAAAGCCTATGGGGAAATTAATGTTTTTTTTGTAGGGTTTCTGGTTAAACACAGAAAATACAGTATTAGAAGGCTTAGAAGATCTTATACATTTTTGTACTATGAGATAATCTTCATCAGCTAACATCACTTTTTTTTTTATGTTGAAGCATGTACTGTATGTAATCAAAACAAGCACATACCAACTGGGAAAAAACTGGTTGAATCAACGTTGTTTCCACGTCATTTCAACAACAAAAAATGTAATGTAATGACGTTGAATCAATGTGGAAAACTGATTGGATTTGAAAAAGTAATCAACGTAAGGGAATTTTGTCTTTTTTTCACCCAACTTTTAACCAAAATCCAATGACATGGTGGCATTGTTTGTTGATTTCACATTGAATTCAGGTTAGTTGACAACCAGGGTTTGGAACCAAAATGATTTTCCAATAATTTTGTTCTGAACAGAACCACAATTGTTTTGTTTTGTGCCACTGTTCCAACCAGCAAAATAAAGTTTTGAACCGGTTCGTACCCAAAAAAGTACCCGTTTATATTGTTCCTTTCTGTTCCTTTTTAAACCTGTGAAATCAACCATTTTTTACATTTAGCTCATTAAATTACTTCACCAGTCAGTCAGTCAGTCAGTGTGGATAGAGCAGGCAAGATGCGACTGAAATTTTGCGGGTGGGGAGAGAGCGAGAAAAGGTTGAGGAGGAGGTTAGAAGCACTGGGCATCTTGTTATGACGTGCATTATATGAATTAGGTCCACAGAATTATACCTAGGATGAGCGGCTTCAATGGAGGAACTTTGAATGTCTTTTGAGCTAGCTAGCTAACAAGCTTGACCTTTTTGTAGTTAATAAATCCAACGTGAAATGTGATAACTAGGCCTATAGTATCCTTCACTAGCACTGAAAAAGTTAATCCATTCTTCTCTAGCTAAGTAAAAATCTCTCTCCCTATCTTCTGAATCAAGCTTGTAACTTCAGTACAGTAGCCTATGCTTTGGAGGGGGGAGGGGCAGGTAGCCTAAACATGCACAGGCAAAGATTTTCAGTTTGCAGGCAGACACTGGAATAAGTTTCTGAGTGACAGAGTGAGGGCTTTGCATATGCGCTTTGTTGCATTTTGTTGTGGGACTAGAAAAAAATGCCTGGAATGTAAAATAACGTTATTAACCGGTTCCCATGCTTTTATAATAACGATTCTGTTCTGGAACACTATGGATCAGTTTCGTTACAGGTACCGTTTCTGTTCCTTGAAAATTTTCATTATTTTCAGGTTTTCGTTTCTGTTCCCTGAACCGGTTCCAACCCACGTTGACAACTCAACCAAATGTAAATCAAAACCAGACGTTGAACTGACGTCTGTACCCAGTGGGTAAAGGCTTTATAATTCATTAAGGTCATGTTAACTGACTGATATTATCTCATAGAACAAAGATCTCCTAAGCCTGTGTTAAGGGGCAGGTGGAAGAGAGGCTTGCTGACCTTCATGCTTCAGTAAGTGGTCGGAGAGAAAAGAGGGTGGCGAATACAATTAAGCCTTGGCAGTTTGAAGTGATTCAAATCGAGTTTTTTTTTTGCATATCTGGTTCAAATCTGTTATTTTTCCTGCAGTCTGAACAGTGGCATGAAACACATAAAATAATTAATCCTTCGTCTCTCTGTTTTTTAAATAATTTTCTTCCAATTAGCAAGAGGCTGACTGTATCTCACCAGAGAAAGCATCAGAGTGATCGAAACAGCACTCCTCTGTCTCTGTATGTGTAGCCCATCTTTCTGATGTTGTATGGTCAAAAAGAGTATGATATTGTTGCCGCCGTAGCATTGAATGCAAAGGAAGCCAGCGAGCATTTGGCCTCCCTCGATAAAAAAAAATACAACAATAGCAAATCAGCGTTGCGCTAAACTGAGTGAGCTCAACTGTGAATGGTCCTGTCGCACCAGAAGAAAGTGTCAAAGGAAGCCAGTTTGGAAATTTGCTTCACACCAATCACTTCACATCAAGTCAAACGCCATTTGACAGAAAAAAAAATGAATTGTTGCATCTTGTTGTGTTGTTATCCTCTGGTGGCTAGCTAGCTAGCTAAAATTGGCCCTTTCCTAAATTAGCCAAGGACGGAGATAGGGATTTGGACTTGTGGTTTCACTTCATTCTCCGTACTGGCCAATGATTATAACAGCGATTCTTACCCCAAAATAAATTCATATATTGTGCCTCTGGCCGGAGAGGATGGAAGTTCAATATGTACACTGAACAAAAATATAAACGCAACATGCAACAATTTCAAAGATTTTACAGTTCATAAGGAAATCAGTCAACTGAAATACATTCATTAGGCCCTAATCTATGTATTTCACATGACTGGGAGTACAGCTATGCATCTGTTAGTCGCAGATACCAAAAGAAAGTATCACTGCCTCCTTCTCACAAATGATCCAAAAAATATAAAAATTAAATAAAGTTGGTTCAACACAGTGGCGGGTCATTTTGACCCTAGGACAACGGGAGGGTTAAACAGTTTCCTCAGTCCCCTTCACCCTGGAATGTTTAGTCCCGCCCCCCTCTGTTAGTGGGTTGACACTACATTATAATTCTAACACCGTTTACACATTTATACTGTATTTGGGGTGGAATCCTTTAGTCATTATTCTTAAAATACAAATTAATCTATCAATCCACCCCTTTGACTAAATGTTTTCACACTCAGGATAAATATATTTACAAACATGATTAATCTCAGAGATTAGTTATATTTATCTACTTCCAATCATAGGTCTTCTTTTTAGGATTTTCCCTATGACCTTCATACGTCAGAACCAATAAACGTTTCATCCAATTGCGGTCTTTCAGGGTCAAAGTCCTCGTTATCCCCCAAGCCTGGAGGATCGTATTTCCCACTCTCCTGGTCAGAGTCCGGAGTCGGTCCATCTCTTATCATTTGGTGAGATACTGCATTCACCAACGCCTTGCTCACCAATCCTCGGACACAGGGAACAAAACAACAACCACATAATACAAGAATACCCATACAAACGCTGACTGCCCCTAAGATGGTTGCTGCTATGGTTTTCCATTTACCAAACATGGTATCAAACCACCCTGTCCAAGATGTACTAAATCCTGAGTTTTCAGCCCATTCTTCACTTAGAGCAGTTAATCCTGCAAGAGCTCTGGTGACCGTCCCCTCTGGTGCGGTGTTGTTAGGGATAAATGTGCAACAATGGCCCCCCACCATTTTACAGACTCCGCCCCTTTCTGCCAGCAACATATCCAGAGCCAACCGATTTTCCCAAGTCATAAGTGAGGTGGCGGATAATTGTTCGGAGATCCCCTTTACTGCATCTCTAGTCTGGTTAATAAATTGTTGTTGGTTGTAATAGATATAATTAATCCAATCCACATTTTTGTTTATTGTCACCCACCAGAAATTTTTTGTGGTAAACCCCTCCCATATTTGATTCATAGCTTTGTATTCATCTGGAACACCCCTGGGGATGCCTATACCATCTATGCAAATTGGGCTATTTCCTTCCTGACCTATATTTCTTTTCCTCCTGATTATTCTTCCTGTCACTGGTCTTTGATGACTAATTCTTACAGGTAGGACCAACAATACTGGTGCACAAGTACCCACCCAACCTTCTGGTAATGTCTGTCGAATGCTCCCTTTGTTAGTACATGCCCACCACACATCAGTCAGAGGGATGGTAAGGTTCATAATTTTTCCCCTCCCTTCCTTATCTAAATCAGTCACATTAATTATCTCATTACAGCCATCAAAATCACCCAAGTTACGGGTGCCATTTCTATGTCTGTAACACTGGTATTTGCCAGGAGTTAAAGTGAATCTAGGTGGGCTGGCCGAGTAAGTCAACTTTGCCAGCCCAATCCCTGTGCAATTGGGCTCTTTTTGATTGGACCTCAGGTCTAATACACAGGGAAACATTGCCTTTGGCATTGGGGCGGTCAACATTGTCGGTCGCCCAATGGAGCATGCATAACAATTGGTCTCCCCCAAGGACCCCCCATCAGGGACCCCCTCTACTTCCCCTTGGTTCCATTCTTGGAGGAGAAGATCTTTCATAGTGGACGGGTTAGTCGAATTGACTCCGTCATCCCTTGACTGATCTACTCGGTCTATTGCTATTAATGGATTAATGACAGTACCTGTGCCCTCCATATCTTTCAACTCCATCAAATGTAATCTTAGACAAGTATCCCATCCGTATTCGTTCGTGCAAGCCCAGTAAGTTCTTTTCATGTCCTCTTTAGTGACCTTTACTATTGTTACTACCATCTCCGTGGGGATGTCGTTATACCTTCTTATCCTCCATCTAGACGTCCAGCCACCCCCCCCCCCTCCCCCCCCCCCCTCCGTCTCATATCTCCGTCCCCCAGTATGTCTAAATACCTGAGCCCAGGAACAATCCGCCGAACTGCTGAACATAAATACAATGGGATTTTATAATCCCACGTTGCTTGCTTATCCGCCCTGATAAGATCCCTAATCCTAATTTTGAATCTTACTCCCCACCCTTCTCTGACTCCTATTTTGTAGATCACTCGTCCTTGACGGTCAGTATGTCGGGTCGCTTCCCTTTTATTTCTTAATAATGGTAAGGCCATAGCGTAATTGGTGCGAGGTGGTGGTGGATCTTGACATACCAAGACTATTGCCGAGACTATGATGCAGCTCAGGGTCACCCATATTCCCAAAAACCGCCAACCCTCTCCTGCCTTTTGTCCTTCTGCTTGGTACCACCCCATACTCACACCCTAAGAACACACTACAGTGATGATAGGTCCGGGTAGGAGATCTTCGTTAACAGAGGTGACCCCCGGACCCTATTGGTCCAGTTCTTCTCTCCAACTCTGCGTGTGTTCAGTGGTGCTTGTATGTGGTCTTACCTTCTTGCAGTGGGTAACATGGACCCAGGTTACTCTTTCTGCTATTCTAATGGCAAAGGCGGTGACCAACAAAACCTGATAGGGGCCTTCCCAACGGGGCTGCTTCCAGTCTTTCTTCTTTAGGGATTGTATCCACACCCAGTCACCTGGTTGGATAGAGTGGGTTACCCTCTCCTTTAGTTCTCCTGTGGGGCACAAAATCTTTGACATACGTGTTTGGTTAATGAACAGTCTTCTCATATGTCCTGCCAACGCCCCTTCTACTTCTATATCTGCCTGCTCTAGTCTGCCTAACTCGGGCATTGTATATGGTCTCCCAAACACTTTTTCAAAGGGGGATAAGCCATCTTTATCCGGTGTTACCCTAATCGTCATTAATACTATTGGTAGACATTGTACCCAATTTCTTCCTGTACTCTTGTGCGTTTTTCTCAGACGTGATTTAATCGTTGAATTAGTGCGTTCAATCAAACCCGCTGATTCCGGATGATATAAACAATGTTTCTTCATATTAATATGTAACTTCTGTCCAATGTTATCTATCACCTGGTTGGCGAAGTGAGACCCATTGTCGGAATAGATCGTTTCTGGCAATCCGAATCTAGGGATTATTTCCTGACATAAAGCTTTAGCTACTGTGAATGCATCAGCGGAGGAGGTTGGAAAGACTTCTACCCATTTGGTATACTTGTCTATTACAGTCAAACACCATTTTTTCCCTTCACTTCTTGTAAGTTAAAATCCATTTCCAACTGTTGGAATGGATATCTGGCCTGGGGAAATTCCCCTTTTGGTGCTCTCTGCTTTCCTTGATGATTACTTTGTGCACATATAACACACCTAGAACAAAAACATTTTAAGTAATTTGTTATCCCGTACGCTACAAAGTGCTTTCTAATTATTTCCACCATCCCCCCGGTTGATATGTGGCTTTGCCCATGTATCAAAATTGCTGCATATCTAAACAGAGATTTTGGTAATATAGGTAAATTACCCTGATGCCAAATTTCCCCCTTCTTGACTGCTCCCATTTTCTCCCATCTAGTCACTTCCTTCATTGGTGCTCTCAACTGGCTCTCCATCAGTAATGCTTTATCAATGTCCACCTCTTCTTTCAGATGTAAGTATGTGGGTGCTTGTGGTTTGAGACCTGCCTTTTTCGCTTCCTCGTCTGCCTTTCTGTTGCCGTTGCTTATGCCATTCTACACCTTTAGTATGAGCATCACATTTACAGATAGCTAACTTCTCTGGTAGGAGTACAGCATCTAAAAGATTCAAAATTAACTGGGCATGTGTAATGGTTTGCCAGAAGTGGTTACCATTCCCCTGTTTCTCCATTGTGCAGCAAATACGTGTACTGTATTAAATGCATAGGCACTATCGGTGTAAATAGTAACCTTTTCCCCTTTACCCATATGACATGCCCGAGTGAGAGCCACTATCTCGGCCTGTTGTGCAGAATAATTTCTAGGTAATGATTCAGCTTCCAAGACGTCGGTCTCTGTTACAACTGCATATCCTGTAGCATTCGTACCATCAGGGTTTTTTCTAGATGAACCATCAACAAACATAGTCACTTCCCCATTTACTAAGGCTAGGTCTTTCAAGTCAGGTCTTGGCAACACAAGTTTCTCAGTTTCAGTTATACAATCATGTGGGCTGCCATCTATTGCAATAGGAACCAGAGTAGAGGGGTTCAGAGTTGTACACCATTCAATGGTCAAATTAGGCATATTTAACAGGATTATCATACAAGATAAATGTCTAGCGGGTGACATATAGGCCATCTTATGCTCCAACAACAGTATGGATACTGCATGCGGAACCTTTAGGGTTAAATCGTGGTACAAAACTATTGATGCCGAATCTTGCACCACCTGAGCTGCAGCTACCATAGACTGTAAACATAGTGGCATTGCTTGTGCTAATTTAGATGAATAATATGCAATGGGTTTGTTCTTATCCCCATGTTTTTGAGTCAAGACCGATGTCATATATCCCTCCCTACAGTCCACCGTTTGGGTAAAAGGCCTGTCATATCTAGGAAAAGCTAAGGCTGTTTGGGAAGTGAGCAACTTTTTTATCTCTATAAATTGTTCCTCCGCCTCGGAGTTCCAAATTATTTCATCATGGGCTGCCATTGCCTTCCCATAGATAAGATCACTTAACTTCCCAGTATGCAGTGCATAATGCGGTACCCAAGCTCTACAGTAGTTTATCATCCCCAAAAAGCTCATCATTTGTTTCTTGTTTAACGGTTTTGGCGCTCCAAGTATAGCAGTTTTCCTGGATGAGTTTAACTTTCGCCCCTCCTGAGTTATGGTGTGTCCTAGGTAAATCACCTCGCTCTGCCAAAGTTGAAGTTTCTTTTTGCTCACTTTGTGTCCCTGTTCTGCCAGGAAAGTTAACAATTGGATTGTATCCCTCTTACATCCCTCCTGAGTGGGATTAGCCAATAGAATATCATCTACATAAACTAACATTTGGCTTCCTTCCTGAGGTTCAAACTTTCCCAAATTCCTAGTTATAGCCTGGGCAAAGATTGTAGGACTTTCCGAGTAGCCTTGTGGCATCCTAGCGTAAGTCCATTTCCTTCCCTGGAAAGTAAAGCCAAACCACCCCTGACTATCCGGATGAACTGGGATACTAAAGAAAGCATTAGCTGAATCTATCACCGTAAAATAGGAGTTCTCTGGTTTCAATTGGTTCAGCAATGTATGTGGATCTGGTACACATGGAGCTCTGGGAATTGTATTTCTATTAACCCCCTGCAAGTCCATGACCATCCTCCAGTCGGCGCTAGGTGCCGCCTTTTTAACAGGAAATACTGGAGAGTTGCATTGTGCCTCATCTCCAGGAATGATCACCCCTCCCTTAAGTAAATGCTCAAATGTAGGTGTTATCCCTTTTATTGCTTCTGGTTTCATAGGATATTGCTTTTGGTATGGTCTGTGATCGGATCGAGGAATCACTTGTACTGGAGCTACCCCCTTAATTAGTCCCACATCGGCTGGTCCTTGTGACCATAATTTGAACGGAATTGCTGCTAACTCATCCTCCTGTTCCTGAGTTAAGAAAATATCTTCCTGTCATTCGTTAAAACTTGTCTCCAGGTGGACCCCGGGCTGGGTTTTTGCTCTCCAATTCAACTTTCTTCTATATCTCCCAGTGGAGTGGCTATACTGATCCCCATTTGGTGTATTCTGCCAGTCAGTGATGTTTTTCCCCTGTTTTACCCATTTACCTAGTGATAACCATTCCTCTGAAGGTTCTTTCACTAGGGAAACATGGGGGCTCCACCTTTCTCTGTACAGTCTCTGGCTCTGTGGTCCCAACTCCACCTCTACAGCTGCACGTTTTTTATCATAGTGCACCCATTTTAACCCAATTGTTTTTTCTGTGGTTTTTAACAATTCTTCCTCATAATCTGGGTTAGGGCCTGGGTGCTCATTACACCATAATGTACAGTGTAAGTCATCTACTGTCATCTTGGTTGATCCAATCACTAACTAATTTCCTAGGTCTATTAGTGATTTCGGTATGTTTGTAAGTCCCCCTCTTAGCAGATCCTGGCTATACCAATAGCATGGTTTTCCCTCCCCGCTCACTACCATATTATCCCTTACTACATATGCCTTCATACCCCTCAGAGTCGGCTTCACAGCTACGTTCAACTGAGTCATGGCATCTCTTCCTAGTAAATTGACTGGACACAGGCTTGATACAAGTACAGGTATGCATACCTCTCCCCCTGAATCTTCATGTTGTAAAGTCACCGGGGCCAATAATCACTCTATAAATTGATGGCCCGAGGCCGAGCGTACCATGATTTTTTCCCCATTAATTCTAATTCCTTCGGGCTTGTCGGCTGCACAGATCGCTGTGCGACATGCCTCTGTGTCACACAAGAATTTAATATTTTTTCCCAGTACTGCTAAGGTGAGGTATGGTTTCTGTTCCTGCTGCAGAG
The DNA here is from genome assembly GCA_902810595.1 of Coregonus sp. 'balchen'. NCBI lineage: Eukaryota > Metazoa > Chordata > Actinopteri > Salmoniformes > Salmonidae > Coregonus > Coregonus sp. 'balchen'. Next base: position 25,500,476 of record LR778284.1, read on the forward strand.
CCAATCCAATCGTTGCCAATTCAAACACTTCACACCCCGTATCAATGGGTTCCTCTGACCCCTCTCCTCCACTATCTATACTACTATCTTCCCCTTGTTCTAGTCATGCGTTATCCTCCTCTTCCTCCTTACCGGAACTGGGCGATGGGTGTCTGTAGGTTCTTTCTCCTTCTCTACCCCAATTATCTCCCTTACTCTTTCCTTTATTACTGCAGTCGCGATGGTTATGGCCTGTCTTGTTACAGTACCTACACAGGGCCCTACACTCCCTGGCAAAGTGCCCTTCCTTGTTACAGTTAAAGCACTACCTTCCTCCCCCATAGGGCTGGAAAGAGTGAGGCCTTTCTCCCCTCTCTTCTGGAGTTCTACCTCTACCAGCTATTTCCCCTAGAGTGGTCATTAAATACTCTGCTCCCTTCTGTTCTTTTCTTACTCTGTCCTGTCTACTATTTTGCTCATGATGGATTGCATATCTTTTAACCTCGGCTAATGAAGTAGTTCCCCATCCCACTAAAGTCCTTTTAATATTCCTGCTTATTTCTGGTCTCATTCCACTGAGGAATGCTATTTTCAGCTGCTGATGGTACGGAGTATCATTTCCCTGCCCCTGGGGAGGCTCAGGTATCCCACTATTTGCGTTAAATACATTTCTCAATCTCTCTAAGTATTGGCTAATGTTCTCACTGTCTTCCTGTTTACATTCATGTACTTTGGAGAAGTCAGCATGTCGATGGTAATGTTCCCTTAAATTATTACACAACTCAGTTATTTTCCCAACATATTGCCCATCATCTGCCCATGGTAGGACTGCTCCATTGGCATCCCCTGAAACCCACTGCCCCCGAACAGCTGCCCAATCTTTCCCAACTAGGGTTCTGACTGCCCTCTCAATTTCCCCTGTGTTTAGCTTAAAGCTTGCTGCTAGACTCTCCAAATCCCTCCTGAACCCCTCTATTCCTGTCTTAGGGTGCACTACACCCTCTATAGCTCTTACTACATCTCGCTGTGTCCTCGCCCTATATACATCTGGTGCATGCTCCTCCCCAGCCCTTGGGTTCGGGAAGGCTATCAAAGGGTACTGGTCATCCCCTTCCTCATCATCTAACCACTCTCTCTTCCCTGGCTTATTATAGTCTTCTAATCTCTTCAACTCCCTGTGTTTAAACTCTCTGTGTTTACTTTCTCTAGCTCTTCCTGCCTCTTTCTCTCTATCCAGCTCTACTCTTAGCCTGCCTATTTCCTCTCTACTTTCCCTGAGTTCTGTAATTTCCTTCTGTAAAACTTCCCCCTCTTTGTTCTCTTTACTGGCCTCCCTACTCTGCCGGCTTGGCCGTCATATGGTGGGGGAGGGGCGGGGATCACTCCTAATTTTCTCCTACACATGATAACGTTATCATCTGGGCTTTCTTTCCAAGCCTGCTCTACCAAAACTGGATATAACCTTTCTGCTCTCTGCTCTGGGGGAGGCACTAAAACGTCATATTTTACGTCCCTTTCTCTTTGCATATCTAATTTTTTTTCCCTTTGTCCTTCCTCTCTCCTTCGCGCTTCAAAAAGCCATACCCTCGCTGTCTCTAGCCCCTCCCCTCGGTGTTTCTTCAAATCCGTTCCACAGTTTACATGCATCTGCCTAATCATAACTTCTAACTTCTCCACATCGAGATGCCCAATAAATCCATACCTCTTCTCCCAAATGGATCCATAAAACATATTTCTTCGATCTCTTCCTAACATATATCTTTCATCCCCCGTTAATTCTCTGACCTCTTTAGAATATTTATTGCCCATAGTGGAAAAATAAGAAATCCCCCCGTTTAGTAATAATTCAATCCAGAATTATTTTCCTGGGACTTATTATTAGGTGCGACTCTTGAGCCAATGTTTATGATCTGCTTTTGTAATTAACCATTTAAATTATCCAACCCGTAACCCAGAGTTTTTTTTTTTAACCCCAGTTTCATGAAAGGAATCGGACAACCATTTTTTCTTACGCGACCTATTTTAGTTCCTTCCTTGAAACAATTATCACGTATTTCGATGGATCATTAAGTCTCACACGTATACAACCTTATACGATTTTTTGCTAACACTATCCGTAACCTAGAGGTCGTAACTGCTCCAGTTTCATGAAATAGACAGAGTTAGAGCAAAACCCCAGTTCTTTATGCGACTTTCGACCTGTTTAATATATCTATCTCACACGACGAAAATTATCCCCCTTCCTGTTTATATTGCAAAGACTGTATCTCGTACAATCTCAATATTAACTAGATTATTTCGGTAATAGCTATTCACCTAGGGTCAATTCCGGACCCCCCCTTCCTTCCTTTAATAATTATTATTTCCTTTGAGATTTTGGTAACTATCCTCTGCCCTTCACAAGAATTACTATTCTTATACAAGTTCAAATAATTACACCAAAATCCATGAATAAAAATGACTGACCTTCTCCTTGCAGTTTGGATTTAAATGCTTTTTCAATCTCGTTAACGTCTTTATCGTTCATAAGATTAATCACCGGCCTGTTTATAACCTTAACGTCGAAGGCCAGGACTATTCTCCATGGATGCAATCATCCGCCCGTGCACGGTTTCGGTGTCCTTAGAACGACAAAGATCCGGCTCGAAGGACCACTTGTCATGAGAATTTCTATCTCTAATTCAACCTAAGCTTGAATCATTACCAGGGGTTGTAAGGCTCTGGTTTTAATCATAAATGATTCAAGGTCCACAACCAGCAAGAATGATCTGTATTTTTATTCATGGAGAGCTCTGCCGCCAAAACCCATACATACAGTTTTATACCCCTTGACACACAAAGGCACTTTGCTCCGCCCACCTTTAGGAGGCTTTCTTAAACAGTTTCCTCAGTCCCCTTCACCCTGGAATGTTTAGTCCCGCCCCCCTCTGTTAGTGGGTTGACACTACATTATAATTCTAACACTGTTTACACATTTATACTGTATTTGGGGTGAAATCCTTTAGTCATTATTCTTAAAATACAAATTAATCTATCACCTTCGCATAGAGTTGATCACACTGTTTGTTGATTGTGGCCTGTAGAATGTTGTCCCACTCCTATTCAATGGCTGTGCAAAGTTGCTGGATATTGGCGGGAACTGGAACATACTGTTGTACACGTTGATCCAGAGCATCCCAAACATGTTCAATGGGTGATATGTCTGGTGAGTATGCAGGCCATGGAAGAATAGGGACATTTTCAGCTTCCTGGAATTGTGTAGAGATCCTTGCAACATGGGGCCGTGCATTATCATGCTGAAACATGAAGTGATGGCTGGGATGAATGGCATGACAATGGGCCTCAGGATCTCATCACGGTATCTCTGTGCATTCAAATTGACATCAATAAAATGCAATTGTGTTTGTTGTCCGTAGCTTATGCCTGCCCATACCATAACCCCACCGCCACCATGGGGCACTCTGTTCACAATGTTGACATCAGAAAACTGCTCGCCCACAAGACGCCATACACGCTGTCTGCCATCTGCCCGGTACAGTTGAAACCGGGATTAATCTGTGAAGAGCATACTTATCCAGCGTGCCAGTGGCCATCGAAATTGAGCATTTGCCCACTGAAGTCAGTTACGACTCCGAACTGCAGTCAGGTCAAGACCCTGGTGAGGACAAGACCCTGGTGAGGATGACGAGCACGCAGATGAGCTTCCCTGAGACGGTTTCTGACAGTTTGTGCAGAAATTCTTCAGTTGTGCAATCCCACAGTTTCATCAGCTGTCCGGGCGGCTGATCTCAGACGATCCCGCAGT